>JABFFE010001265.1:0-22730 GCA_013623625.1 Fusarium setosum
GAGAGTCAATGACGCGACAGGCATAATATCAGGCCTCATCCATACGAACTAGCCCACGAGAGTTCCGGCAGGATGGACACTATATGTTANNGGCATGCACGGCGCGACGTCGATCATTGTCAGCGGCCGGACACTCGGTCCCAATCAGGCCGATCTGGAGTCATATCACGAACGGAGGCCTTGTTGTTTTGGACCAAGCGGCGAAGGATAACCAGCCGCAGCCGTCGTGGCAGCGCTAATGGGTTTCTTTGTTGGTCAGAGATGGTTATGGCGAGCGTTATGCTGGATGAGCTCAGGACGGACTGAATAGTAATACTCAACTCAGTCGGTCCAAGCTGACGGACCAAGGGCCGGGCAAGTGACTCAGAGGGTCCAGTAAAAAAACTCAAGCTGCATTAGCTTCATGTCCGGTTATTTTGGACATGAAAAGAAACATGCGTACTCACGACATTATATGAGCTGGAGGTGGACCACAATGAATAGCGCCCCGGGCTTGGCATTGCGGCTCGTCCGGGGCTCGTCCGGGGCGGCGAGACCTCAGGACCGAGGGTGATTAATCGGGGATGCAGAGTTGGCTGATTGGACACAGTGGGTTCCGGGAGCATGGGTCGATTTCTAAGCTTGCCGAAGCTTGCGGGCCTCAACAAGACCATGCCTAACTCGGGCAGCGGTAGAGATGTGGCTCAACGACATTTGGGAATGGGATGACGTAGGAGGAGACGGTTGGCCTAGTGCTGATATGAAACAACAGAATCTTTGTCTCTGCCCATGAGAAGGACAAGAGAAGCTGTCGTCAGACGGGTGAATGAGTTGGCATCAAAAGGCACAAGCTGATGTGAGAAGCAGTCAACAGCTTGGCCATTCAAAGAGCACGAAACGCGTCCTGATGGATTCAACAACGAGGCTCCCATATCTTGGCCACCCCAAATGCCGACCCAAGTCTGAGATCTTGGTACCAAGTCGTGGGCACCCATGTGTTAGTGCTCACAGATCTACACATGCTGGAGCGATCACCAGGATGTCGACGAAACAACATGACAGCAGGGTACATTCAGAGCAACAGCTAAGCAAGGATGTACATGGTTGAAAAGTAATCATTCATCTCTGTTCCCACAGCTCTGGGGGGGGATAGCACGCGGCGATAACTCTAAACCGACCAACCACCATCTCACACACTCCGGCAGCATGTGTCTCGCGTCAGCCCTAAACTCCGCTTAGGTCCAGGCCTTTCCATTTAGCCCTCTTTTCGGGCAGCAGAGGGGAGAGCTCTAATTATCTCTTACACCCAGATTTGCAATCCTTGTCGCCTCCACTTGAGTAATCTCTTGTCTCAACCACGCGGTTCTGACGAGCTAGCTGCAGTACTCTGTCCCAGCAAAACTCGGCCCTTGTAGTCAAACCAACAAGCTCAAGGAATACCGAGCACCGAGCATGCCTACCAACCCGATTGGTAATGGGGACCAGGTGGGTTTAGTCAGAGTGGCTTGCAAGCTGGAGCCCTACGACAGGGCATGATTTGCCCAAGAACGGCAAGTTTTGTTGCATTGCAATATGCTTCTCTCTTACTAAGTCCGACATTCCGAGTAGTAGCTCCGTAGGGGATGGAGCTTGATTACCCAGCAAGATGAGGGATCGCGGGGAGGAGTCATGTGCGAGGGCCGACGAGGTGTGGGAGTGTCTGTCTGACGGGTGGGTGGATGAGTAGATATAAAGACGCCGTGGACACATCTCGAGACTGGTGATGGAAACTTTGGAATAAGCAAGGAAGCTGAACAAGCTTAAAAGCTTACCTCCTGTCAAGATATCGACCCCAAAAGATTGGCTTTTCTTGACAAGAAGCACAGTATAGATCGATACCCATCATCAGCAAGCCCCCCTTTTCTTCACATCACAACAATGGCAGACATGATCAGAGACGCCCCCCTGGGGCAGCTCATCCGCTTCCTCACCCGCAACCGCTACTTCCAGTACCCAGAGGAGAAGCCCGACTTCAAGCTCCCAGACCCCTGGGTCATCCTCATGAACAACCCCGACGCCATCATCGACGAGGACTCTCCCAACACGGGCAACGAAAACATCACAGCCCCCGTCTCATCGGCCTCGTCCACCGTCGCCGACGACCCAGAAGTATCAGAGTCCAAACCAAAACCGACAAAGCCTCAGCACGATAATGAGGACCCAGAAAAGGCCGACGCTCCCCCCCTGAGGCTTCACCGCACGCGCTCGGCGCAGGACACGCAGGCCTTCACCGTCGACCGGCTCCAGGCGGACGAGGCGCACGACATGGAAAAGGTCCAGTCCATCCCCGTGGTGCCCAAGCGGACAAAGGACGGCGCCATCCTCGTCGACTGGTACTACAGCGACGACGCCGAGAACCCGCACAACTGGACCAACAACAAGCGCCTGGGCATCTCGCTCATCATCTGCCTCTATACCTTTGTCGTCTACACCTCGTCGGCCATCTACACTTCCTCGACGGAGGGCGTCATGCGCGCCTTTGGCGTGAGCCAGCTCAAGGCCACCCTCGGCCTGTCCATCTACGTGCTCGGCTACGGCATCGGTCCCCTCCTCTTCTCGCCTCTGAGCGAGATTCCTCGCATCGGCCGCAACCCCGTCTACATTGTCACCATGTTCCTGTTCGTCATCATCTCGATTCCGACGGCGCTCGTGGGCAACTACCCTGGCCTCATCGTCCTGCGTTTCCTCCAGGGCTTCTTTGGCTCACCTTGTCTGGCCTCGGGCGGTGCGTCCCTCGGAGACATGTACAGCTTCATGGCCCTCCCTTATGCCATGATGGCCTGGGTATCTGCTGCTTACTGTGGACGTGAGTATCTTCAGTCTCAAGACTCTTTAAAAGAAACACCATGCTAACCGATCTCTAGCCGCCCTCGGCCCCCTGATCAGCGGCTTCGCCGTCCCCGCCAAGTCCTGGCGCTGGTCCCTGTACGAGAGCATCTGGGCGTCGGCCCCGATCTTCATCCTCATGTTCCTCCTCCTCCCCGAGACCAGCGGCGCCAACATCCTCCTCCGCCGCGCCAAGCGCCTCCGCAAGCTCACGGGAAACGAGCGCTTCATGTCCCAGAGCGAGATCGACCAGCGCAACATGAAGGTCTCGGCCGTCGCCATCGACGCCCTGATCAAGCCCCTGGAGATCACCATCAAGGATCCCGCCGTGCTGTTTGTGCAGGTGTACACTGCCATCATCTACGGCATCTACTACTCTTGTAAGTGCCCACTCTCCCCCCTTATCTGTCTCTGTTACTAACTTGATTACCCCTCCAGTCTTTGAAGTCTTCCCTCGCGTCTACCCCGTCTACTACCACATGAACCTCGGCGAGATCGGCCTCGTCTTCCTCTGCGTCCTGGTCTCGTGCATCATCGGCGTCGCCATCTACGTCGCCTACCTCTACTACTACATGGACCCGCGCATCCGCAAGCTCGGCTGGCCCGTCCAGGAGGCCCGTCTCATCCCCGCCCTGCCGGCCTCGATTGGCCCCACCATCGGCCTCTTCCTCTTCGCCTGGACGGCCCGCCGGTCCATCCACTGGATCGCCCCGACCATCGGCATCACCATCTACGGCGCCACTGTCTTCATCGTCATGCAGTGCATCTTCGTCTACATCCCGCTCAGCTACCCCATGTACGCCGCCAGCCTGTTCGCCGCAAACGACTTCTTCCGCAGCGCCTTTGCCTGCGGCAGCGTGCTGTTTGCGCAGCCGCTGTTTGACAACCTGGGCGTCGCAAAGGGGACCAGTCTACTCGGTGGGCTTAGCGTCATTGGCATCATTGGTATCTGGCTGCTCTACTACTACGGCGCCAGGCTTCGAGCTCTCAGCAAGTTTGCCATCTCTGAGCATGTGGAATGAGTGCAAGCAAGCACACACAACTGGATACCCTTTTGTATGAAAACGGACAATGAACAGATGATACTACGAAAGAGAAGGTGGATACCTGGGATCTGGAAAGCACAGTGACGGAAATACCATGGATTGTAAAGGAAACCGGAGGATAGAGCTAATTTGATAGACGATGTCAAGGATAATGAGGATGGTTTTTTAAACACGCATGTCAATGCACACAATTCCGCACGTCAGGTGACCAGGATTCAGCAACAGACCGCAGAGCCAAGTTCTGGACATTCCAATTGGGTATCTCTAAACATAATTAAATCAGGTCAAACACAGACCGAGTATCCATGCCGCTCGCTGCCGTTACCCCTGAATAAGCCGGGTCCTCCAACCCGTGTTCCCAAGTAATTTTGTATGTACCTAAAGCAATTCCCCAACTTGATCATCAAGCCATGCTATGCTAAGATTGTGTGTCCGAGACGCCTGAAATCTACACCCCTGACCAGGATTCATAGCTGTAGCCGGACTGTTGGCTCCCCGGGTTGAGGGAGCTGTTGTGCGAGTTTTGGAAATACCAGCTGGATTGCTGGTTCGGTGCCTGGCCCTGCTGGGTAGGCCCGGAGTACGCCGGGTAATTCTGCTGTTGTTGCTGCTGGCTGTACGAGTTGCTGCCAGAGCGAGTGTGTTGTTGCGTGTTTCCGCGCATGTCAAAGTTCTGGCTAGACGCCGAGACTGACTTGGAGGACGCTGGCTGCGAATATGCCGGTTGGGCGTGATACGAAGAATTGCTGTTGTACGAGCGGTCGTTTCGTCCTGAGGAACCAGTCCACTGGTCTGCAGACGACGTGGTGTTTTGGTGAGAAGTGCTCATAGTAGAGGGGGCCCCTGAAGCCATTGACATGGCCATGGCAGCTGTTTGACTAGATGTGTCAGCTGCTGGCTGATCATACGTCCTATGACCCGATGACTGGTGGCTTGCAGTGGTGTTAGCGCCGCCGTACCGCCCATAGCTGTTGTAGCCGGAACCCTTCATCTGCTGTGTATCATGATGTGTAGTTGCTCGAGTATTTTGTTGCTGGTTCATATCAGGGGGAGGTTGGTAGCCTCTCGTCTGATCAGAAACAGGAGTCCGATTCTGGTTTCGCTGGCTCTGTCTAGATGAAGTGCGAGGAACAGCAGCCTGCTGATATGGAGACTTGCGTGCTTGAGCCATCATGGCGGCAGCAGCTACCGGCGACTGACGGGCCTGCTGCATTCCGTCGGCAAGCTGTCCAGAGTCTCTCGCAAGGTTCTGGTTCGACGGCCGCGATCTCGTCGAGCGAGAATATGCCATCTGTGGTGACACAGATGTCATGGTTGTCGCCGGCATGTTAGAGCCAGAACTCTGAGCCCAGTCTGACGGCTGAGGGTTCGTGACAGGGACGCTTTGCCCGTTGGAGTGCGCTGGCTCAGAAGGAAGGCTCCGTCGTGTCTTAGTGCTGGAGCCGCCGATTGCTGTCCACTGACGTATCTCGATAGGGGCGACTGTCCCAGCTGGTGCCGGCGCTGGCGGATGATCCATTGGCTGGGTTACTTGGGGCATCCCCGTGTTATAGGTTTGCCTCGGGGGCATGACCAGTCCTGGATCAGCAGCCATGGGGTGCTGGGCAGTTGAGTATGGGTCTGGTTGGGGCAAAACCAGGCCTGAGCCGGATTGAAAGTAGCTGTTTTGGCCATGGAGGTCCTGAGGAGCTGTGTCTGTACTCGTCGAGACCATGTTTCCAATGTTCATCTGAGGATAGGAATAGTCATGTGGCGCGTCCTGTTGGTCGTCATCCTCCTGGTCAGGAGTCTCTTCCTCGGTGTCTGCTTGTTGTTCCTCCTGCTGTTCCTGCTGTGGTTCTTCCTCTTCCTCTTCTTCGTCTTCTTCATCATCCTCGACGACAACGGTCTCAGGCTTCTTTTTCTTATTCCTTGGTTTTGGAGGTGCATATTCGCACGTGGTGCCATGGCTGGTACATTCAGTACACGTAGGTCGTTCTCTTGGACACTTCGTCTCTGTTAATTTCATGCCTCAACCGACAATTTGTACCAGGATACTTACCTTGGTCTTTCGGGTCTTGCAGGGGAAGCAGGCTGTCCGAGATTTGGCCATCTTCTTCCTCTTGCCTGACTTCGACGTGGCTTGGGCATTTGCAGACGTAACATCCGCCCCAGTACTGGTCGCAGGCGCCTCATTGTCGGTACCCACGTTGCTCTGGGTGCTTGACTGGGGCACGAGTTCCTTGGTCGTCATCGGCCCAGACGGTGTGGTCTGGCTACTCTGCGCAGATGCGTTCGCCTGAGCAGAGCCCTCCCTGTTGCTGGGATGGACGATTCGCAAGCGCTCTGCTCCATACTTGACGAGCATGTTCAGCGACTCTCGCTGAAGGTCAGGCGCCTGGTTAGAAAAGATGCTGAACTGCTCAGTGGACAAGGTGGTTGGGTCGACACCGGCGTTGCTGAGCATTGAGATAGCTGCCTCTCGTCGACGTGCTGCCTCAGCTGCCGAGACATTAACTGGGAAGGTGACTGATGCAGAAGCTTGACGACTGGCCGGCTGAGCCGTCGAACCATTTATCGTGGCTAGCCCATCTCCCACCAAGCCTTGTGGATAATCACCGAATCCTTGCTGATTCAGTTCCAAGTTTCCTTGCGGCTGTTCCTGGGTAGAGTAGGAGGGACCGGCCTGGGCTTGTCCGTCAACTGGCGGCGCTCCAGGATAGTCTGGAGGTATCATAGGCCCATCTGGCGGAGCAGTAGGCTGGGCTGCGCCGTTATTCTTCTTCTTTCTCTTCCGGGGATTTCCATTCTCATCTTGCGCCTTGATCGAATCCCGTTTCTTCCTCTCACGTTTCTCGCCCTTCGCCTTCTTAGGGGTCTTTTCTTTCGCCTTTTGCTGCTGTAGTTTCTGAGCGCCGGGGCCTAGCTGACGAGGAGGAGGCTTGAAATACTCGGCGAGCTGAGCAACCGTTCTGTGCAGAGGAGTATGGTCATATCTGACCGTGATGGCGCGGCTGTTGCGATTGAAGGCAATGGTGACGGATCCACGGCAATCAAAGGCAGGCCGAGCTGATTCGAGATGGATCAACGATATAGACCATTGGAGCGAGGCAT
This sequence comes from Fusarium setosum, assembly GCA_013623625.1. Taxonomy (NCBI): domain Eukaryota; kingdom Fungi; phylum Ascomycota; class Sordariomycetes; order Hypocreales; family Nectriaceae; genus Fusarium; species Fusarium setosum. The sequence continues at coordinate 6,984 of JABFFE010001265.1, forward strand.
TCTGAACTTACCGTGCAGAATCGGGTCGGGGTCTCGCTGGCTGTACTCTCCCACGATGGTCTTGGTTGGGTTCTTCGCAGTCTGTCGGCTCCATTGCTGATACGAGTCCTTGCATAGATACGTAAACGTCCAACCTTGGGCTCCGCGCGACACTTCCCGGACGGTCCAGGTGCTTCCATCTGTCGAGCTGACGATAGAGATGATGTGCTTTGCGACGGATCGCTGCAGTGCCGGATCATCGTGGGGTTGGTTCATCAATGTGTCATTCGCAAACACCACACGCGAAAGCTGTCCTCCGGCATGATCAACAGGCAGACTTGCCGACTGCACTCCTCCCAATGACGGATCGAGGTTATTAAGGCTCTCGAGGGTTCCGTTCTCGGACTCGGAGACGGCCAGCTGGAAGCGGACGGTGGCCCTCAGCTCGAGGGTAATCGATACATGTTCGGCACGATTCGGGGTCGCCTTGGCGTCAAGAATGCCGCGGAGGTGGAACTGCAGGTCCTGGACGGAATCGCATTGCGGGTTGTTGGACGCGGCTGGCGTTGGCGCGCCGAGATTGAAGCTCGCGAGGAAGTCGGCCATGGCGGTGCTGGAGCACTGCGCGCGGGGAGGGCAGCATTGGACCAGACGGAGCAACCTGGAGAGGTACTCTTCGGAGCCTGGCTCCTGCTGGGGCGATGGGCTCGCGAGCGTTGACGGCGCCGGGACGTTATGAGGAGTCGGCGTTGGCGTTGACGGGCTACGGCCTGGACGTTTCGCGAACGCGAGCGGTGGTGGGTTAGTGGAGGACGCAGGGGTGTCAGCAGGCGGCTCGGGATGGGGCTTGGTGGGTGTGCGCTGAACATCACTGCCGCCTCCACTAGAAGCGGGCGGCGTGGGGATAGCAATCATATCCCACCAACTACCTTTATCCATCGTGTGCAACACGCGCAGTGGAACCAAGATTTATTTTATCCAGGATGCGAAAGGCCTCTTGGAAAGAGATCCAGTAGCTTGTGTTGTGAGATGAAGAGTCGTGAGCGAGCTTCGTTGGCGTTATGAAAAGTCCAAACTCCTCAACCGTATTCACAGGGAACAATGATAGGGGCGAAAAGAGCGAAACCGCTCCGAGTACAATAGCAAGCTACCTCAACCTAAAGAATTACATGCAAAAATCAAGTCTCTACCGAGCGGTTTCGCAACCAGACCACAAAACGCCGACCACCCCGGCTACCAGCGAAGGCCCATATCAATACACATACACTTAGACCGGAAGGCCATGCCCTACGCGTTTTCTTCCACCCACTGCTCAACTCTCTCAATCAACTCGATCTTTCTGCCAGCTGTGCTCAATCCCTTGCCGCCCAGCACATCTCTGAGTTGTACCACCGTCATCTTGACGATGCCGCCGCTCTCGATAGCCGCCTTTAGCTGAGCAGTGGAAAGTGAAGAACCAGATGGCTTCTCTGATGCGCCCCTGCTCCTCTTGGCGGGTTTATCAACATCTTCGTCATCTGCCTCACGCTTGGTAGACTTGGCACTGGAGACGCGGCCAGTCTCTTCCTTCAGGGTCTCAGACCAGTCTTCCAGGTAGCCACCAGAGCGTTTGCTGATGGCTTTGAACTTGGGCTGCGTCGCATCCTCGGCCTTTTCAGGCACCTCTTCTTCCAGCGCTAGAGCTTGTAGGATCCTGTAGTGCCATTGCAAGGCAGGATTCGGGTACTTTGACGGGTTGTACATGGCCTTGGGGAGTTGGAGTTGCTGCACAACGGTCCTCATCTGTGTCTTGAGCTCATCTGAGCTGCGTATCACTTCACTCGGAGGATTGACGTTTCTCAGGTCGTCCAAGAACGGCAGAGGATATATCCACAGGCCCGCAGGCAGATAGGGCGTCCCGGACTCGTCATCTGATCGTTCCTTAGATGGGATGATGGCCGCGAGCATTGGCTGCGCGTTGGCCCGAGTAATGCACCATGCAATGCCAATCTTGTCGTCTTTGAGCAGCTTCTGCCACAGCGCTGTAAATACTCGTGTCGAGCCGACATAATCCTCTTCGCTGGGGAAAATAAAGGTCGACTTTTTGACACTCGCCCATATGGGAAGCAGGCTCCGAGGCTTGAAGCCAATAATGCGAATGATTGGTGATCCAAAGTCTTTCAAAGACTTTTGTTCCTCAGGGGTGAAGTAGACGTACTCGCCACCAAATTTGTAAGCCTTCTTCATCTCCCCTTTCTCGACGGTTCTTGCGCTATCCTCGGCGATCCTCGTAGTTTCGCCCGAGGCAATCTGCGGCCTTTCTCCATCTAGCCAGATGTAACAGGTACGTGCAGGGGTTTGACGATGGACGATGTTATATCCCTTGACAGAGATTCGCAGACCAGGGGCGATCTCAAAGGGTAAGTTCGAGAAAAGTGCACGTTTCGCGGTTTGTTTCGAGTTGACATTAGAGATGAGTGAGTTGAGAAGGGTCAGACCATCTCCAGATTTCGAGGTCCGAATCTCAGACATGTTGGCCTCACCAACGGGGTCACGGTAAATAATATCCTTCTCCTATTAGCTTATTTGACCATGCCATTGAAAGCGAACCCTTACATCGTAAAACTTGCTGAGATCAAATTTCCCTTCTCCTCGAGTGATAGGGAAAAGGTCGATTACGATACCAAGATCGTACAAATCTTTTGCGCGGACGGCCGCTGCTGACCTTGCCTGCTTATCTGAGGCATGAGGATCGTCGTTGTCTGTTACTATGAACAAGCGACGACTGCCAAAGTTTGCAGCCTTTGTCGTGAAGATCTGGTTGGCACAGAATAAGACGTTGGACATGCTAACAGTGTCTTCGGATGGTTTCAACACCTCGTCCTCGTCTTCGCCCTCTTCAACCAAGGCCTTCAGAGCCTTGACATCCTCTGCGGCTGGAACATCGAGGTCGGTGAACAGATAGCAATGAGGGTAGCCAAGTCCACTTCGGCCGTCTCCTGAGTCTTGAAACTTGGACTTTTCTGTGCCAAATAGGAGAATGCCCATCATATCCTTGGGGTTGGAGATGATGCGCTGCTCCATGAGGTGGTAGGCGCATTTTAATGCTGCCTGGACGGGACTATCGCGGTCCGCCTTCTTGGAATCTGAAGCCGGTGGCGGCTCCAGCATGGACTTGCTCACATCAATGGCAAGCAAGACGGCGTCCTTTTGGGCCTTGTAGCTCTAAAAGTGGATCAACATGGTGTTGAACAAGGTACAAGAGGTTCACGAACTCACATTCTCATCAATCTCCTGCTCCCCTTCATCATCGTCATCTCGCCTCCAATCCGGCTTGTTGTTCTCCGCCATGGTTGATCCGATGTGTTTATTGCAGAATGGTGAAGTTCATCGCGCGGGTCAGCTGGAGTTTAAGAGCTGATGAGTGATCTCATCCTAGCGGGCCATAGCTTTAGGCAAACGCGAGCCCTGTGACAGGGGACGCGCCCAGGCTGTCGCGGGGTCACGTGAATACTGAGACACGATTACCAATTCAGTGATTGGCAGATTCTTTACTGTTTAAGAAGTACTTATAATACTACGGAGCTTCCGCGTCTGCAGTAGTTCCTGCTAGCAATGCATTCCCCAGTGAAAATTCCGATAAGATGCGCTGGAAGGCGATCCCGGAGTCCATGGAGATGCGAGCATCATCGCCGCCCGAGTTGCACATATTCTTGCGCCCCTCCGCTTTTCCCTATTACGAACCGTCACACCATTGCCAATTGACACCACGCAGTTCGTTTCTTTGTCTTTCACACTCTGTCTCTCAAAACCATCGGCCTACTCAGTCACTATGGCCCTGCGACGCTCCGGGGGCCAGCTCTGCAAGGGCATCTCCCAGGCCAGATCGCATCGTCTTGCGGTGTCCCAGATAGCCAGCCAGAAGCGATACTTGGCCACGCCAGTTCCCCCCGTCACACAAGATGCCACCGGCTCCAAGGGTCCTACGGCCATGGTCTTTCTGAATATGGGAGGTCCTTCGACTACTGCCGAAGTTGGCGACTTTCTCAGCCGTCTTTTTGTAAGTTGGCGCCGACGTCCCGGACTGTCCGGGTCATGCTAACTCTTTGCCACAGGCTGACGGCGACCTCATTCCCCTGGGCCGGTTACAATCCTACCTAGGCCCTTTGATCTCCAAGCGACGAACTCCCAAGATCCAGAAGCAATACGATGCCATTGGCGGAGGATCCCCAATTCGAAAGTGGTCCGAGTACCAGAACGCCGAGATGTGCAAGATCTTGGACAAGATCTCCCCGGAGACTGCACCTCACAAGCCCTACGTCGCTTTCCGATATGCGGATCCCCTGACCGAGGAGATGTACACGAAGCTACTCAACGACGGCTTTGGCAATGGTCGTGGTGGTCGCGCCGTCGCCTTCACCCAATATCCTCAGTACTCGTGCTCGACGACGGGCAGCAGCTTGAACGAGCTCTGGAAGTGGAGACACAGGCTCGAGGGCAAGACCAACAAAGAGTCTGGCGATGGCAGCATCACATGGAGTGTGATTGACCGTTGGCCCGTTCACAGCGGCTTGGTTGAGGCGTTTGCACAGAACATTGAGGCGAAGCTGGCAGAGTATCCTGAAGAGCGACGCAAGGATGTTGTGCTGCTCTTTTCTGCGCATAGCTTGCCCATGTCAGTCGTCAACAGAGGTTTGTCTACCCCATGCATCTACCTAGCTGATGCGTTGGCTAGCTAACATGACAATCAGGTGATCCTTACCCTAGCGAAGTTGCCGCGACTGTCTATGCTGTTATGCAGCGCCTCAAGTTCTCAAACCCATACCGACTATGCTGGCAATCTCAGGTTGGCCCATCCGCCTGGTTGGGACCTCAGACTTCGGATAGTGTCGAGGAATACATCGCCAAGGGTCAAAAAGACCTTGTACTGATCCCCATCGCTTTTACGTCCGATCATATCGAGACTCTGTACGAACTCGACGAGGAGGTGATTGGTGAGAGTGGACACACCGATACCGTTAAACGAGTAGAGTCGCTGAACGGCAGCCCGGTATTCATCGAGGCTCTGGCCGACATTGCCAAGGCACATCTTGCTGAGAACCAGGCTTGTTCGGCACAGATGGGTCTTCGGTGCCCTGGCTGCAAGAGCGAGAGGTGTACCGAGTCGAAGCGGTTCTTTGCAAGCCAGCAGGCTGGCCTTGTTTAGGGAGCTGCTTATCTTTAAGCAGTGTCAATGGGCGATTCGATATGCCACTGTACAATAGCTCGGGAGCGTGAGTGCTATGCGTAATTAAAATAGGGTCTTTTAGGGCGTGTGTTTTGGTGCTTGGTCGGGATAGGTTTCGGCGGTGTGTATAGATGTCCAAGAGATGATCCAACCCTTCCCTTCAGTCGTCGTCACTTTTTCTTTGGTCGTTGGTTGTGCATAATGCTATCCCAGAAGTTGGCATAACCCTCCGCTCCGTACCCTGCCCTAGTGTCATGACTGTAACAGCCGGATAGGGATAAAATCATGCGGTAATGACGACCTTGTCTATTATTATACAACTTTAAGACCGTATTGCCAGTGCAAAACATGATACTAGGTGATGTATCTCCAATATCGATCGATTTGATTGACCAGTACCCCCAGTCGTGACCCCTCCGGAGGGGTGTGCTAACTGATGGGAGAGATGATTAGTTGGGTGGATGTTTACCCTGTACTGTATAGTTGATCATGACTTTTCAGCATTCTTGACCTACGAGAACCTGTAGTTGCTTGAATGCGGCCGGTGATTAGAGGTGAACTTGTGGTTAAGTTAAAATAGGAGCACCCTCTTATACTATAATTGTCGTGATACTATCATGCCTCAGAGGATATCCTTACTTTCCTAGACTCACTGGACACTAACACTACAATAAAGCACCAAGACTTGCGCCAAGTACGGAAATGTCAATGCCAACCACATGTGCTTCGAGAGCTCACATGTCATCCGAATCCCACATGGCGACGAGAAGGCCTTCAATGACAGTCGGGGAAGAGTGTAGTTTGTCGGGAACCTCGGGGCTTCCAACCCGATGTGTCGAGTTTCTTGTCATGATATCATATTACTCGAGGATGGAGGCTGCGCAAAATAAACAGCATCTCCACCATTACCATTGGAATGCCATTACACGTCGCCAACTTGTCGCGTGCCTCCCTTCTTATCTCCACGAGTGCGTAAGCTTTGGGGAGGAATCGGCAGCTTGACACAAAACACGAGCCACACATCCGAGATGGCGCAGGCTTGCGTTGTACTGCAGGACATGAGTGGGTATCACGCAGGCTTGCATACGAATTCACAGAATCTGGTGGTGTGGGCTTGAAGACTTAGGACATCGGATGGACGCAACGGACAGATACAAGCTCGCGTAATACGGGGGAGATCTGGTGCTTGCCGGTGTGCATGGCATAACTCACGGCAGCAGGAATATCCATCCTGGTGAAATTCCTACAAAGCTGAGATGAGATGAACAAACGCAGTGAATGGAAATGCACTGTAAGTGAGACGAGGTTGGCTCAGGTCGAGTGACGTGGATGGATGCCATCGAGAGACAGCAGAGTGGCACGGCACCCTGAGCATTGGTCCCTGGTGGCCGCGGCACGCCTGGTGGCCTCAACGGGGTCCAGGACCCACCGCAAGAAACAACTTTGACGGACGGGAGGTTGGCCGTGTTTGATGTTTGACGGGGACGGGGAATAAACGAGAGGGATGGGCGGGCTCTAGCACAGACTTGGGAGCGGCCGAGGCGCGCCACTTTGACGGCGTCTGGACGATGTCACGGCGCGGGAAGTAAACATTGATTCACGATGTTTGATCACGATGTTTAAAAGACAGGATAACTGTTCGTTGAAGTAGAAGCCAGGGTAGGATAGGGGCGTCTTGCAGCTTAGCCATCGGGAGCCAATGTCGCAGGGAGCTGTCGTATGACGGATATCTCAGCGTGATAAAGGAGCTCCCTACCCCTATACATAGTTGACCGACTCTTGGGATAGGAGGTTAACAGCCATGACAGTGCACCTATATGTCTTGCCGTGCTTCAGGTCAATTGACTCTTGTCGTGTCTCGCGTTCTTGTGCCGTGTTGTGCTGAAAGGTACAGAGTAACTGGCCTGGGAACACACCAAGATGTTTGTGTTACTGCAACAAATAAAGAGCAATGTACTATGGGAGCAGTACCGATAAACGTACTGCAACCTCCTGAAGATGGCAATCTCAAAATCTCGAATGCATTGCTAGTGTTGATTAACCAACCAGTAACCCAGCCTGGCATTCCCCTTATTTAGAACCCAAGATTGAAGCTCCGAGGCATGGCTCACCAAGTAATCCCCAGCCACACCAAGCTCACTCTACACTCTAATAAAAAACAACAACAACGACAACAGACAAGATAGAGTGTCAAAAGCGCCGAGAGAAAGACAACATCTCGAAAACAAGGTGTAAACTCGGGCCTTCGTCTCACCAAGGACTGCACGTCTAATTTGCGTGAAGCCTCTTTTAATCAAGCTGGAGCTCCTCCTCCCCCCAATCTCCCAGCCTCTCCATCAACGGAGCACATCTGCTATTAAACTAATCCCTGTTCCGCGCCGTTAATTGGACCCGTATCTCCACAGCCAATCACCAGATTTTACGCCGCACCCTCCAGCGGCCCTCGCCAGCGGGCTGTTCAGCGACCTTTCCAGCAGCCCTGCCCGCTAATTCTCCAGAGCTCTCCCCTGGGCCTTGCAAGTTGGACCTCTTTGGGAGCCGACCCCTGATGCGCTAGTCCCCTCTGGGTATAGCTCAGCCAAACCCCTTTTGTTGCAGGACCAGCCAGCACGCGCTGCCCAGCACTGCTCTGCTGGGGGAGAACAGCACATCAGAATTTCGTCTCCTTGTTCCGCCTGTCGCACCCAAAATTTCCCTTCTTCTCTCCTTCGACTCTCTCTTTCTTTACCCCCGTTCCTTGCCTCATCATTGCTACTTTCTCTCGTTCGCCTTCCCATCGCGCGTGAGAGTAGGTCCCGTGTCGACAGCCCGAGGCCTCCTTCTACTCTTCGTATTCTCTCCTTGCGACGCCATTGACACGCGTCTCCTGGCAATTCTAGGTGAGTTGCTGTCCTCGTTCCACTGCCCGACTCTCCTGCCCCCCCGGAATTTTGCCTCTACGCTCCGACCTTGAGAAAGCGCGCCCTCGACCGACTCAATATCCCCTCGACAAGATATCGTAGGATGCGCCTGTAGCTCGCACTCCTGCGTCGACCACGGGCCCTTCTCGTCGTCTCCCTACGAACCTCTGCCTCGAGCTCGTATAGCTGGCCTTTCCCCTGACGTAGCTGACCTAGCCGACTTTTTAGACACCCGTGCTTTCCTACGAGTTCTTCTATACCGACCGTTCTTGATAAATCAATATGGGTAAGATGACTCTTTCTTATTATGCGTGCGCATGTCCGGCCACATGGCGAAGGCAGAGGCAAAAGAGGCTTGGGAAGGAGCCCCCCGATCCTGACCACGAGGACAACCTGGCCGTCCGGGGAAGCTCAAAAGACCTCCCAAACATCAACCGTCATCTTCTGTCAGCACCATCGCTTCACGATAGCCCGACGACATTGGTTCTTCGCCATCTACACTTTCTTGGTTGCCCCCTTTTTGGTCTCGAAAACATTCCTCGTTGAGAATCAGCTCTTCACTCCAACCCCTGAAACCAACCATGCCATTCGACCTGATCCAACACGTCAAGGGTCGCACCCGCAGCCTCCAATTCGACAGAAATACCCTCCGCATCACTGCAGTGGCCGGGGAGCTTTCATCGAAACCATCGCATGATGTCAAAAGAGCGAGCAGTCTCGAAGTGGGAGAGGAAAACTACAACTCGAGTTCGCTTGCTGCCATCCGCCATTATCGCAGCATGCTGGATGTCGACACTCTAGAGCCTCCAAAGTTGGATCCTCTTAGACCTATGGCCTTTGATGAGCTATACGTCGATCCGACAAGCGGGATGGGCTATGCGAATCAGCTCGGTCCCACGCCAAGCGACTCTAAAGCGATAGCCGACACGCCAGCCCATGGGCATGGTAAACAACCTGCCGCGGATTTCATGAGTCAGGACTCTCTTGCCTCAGCCTTCGCGCCAAATAATACTTATGCCGGTCGACTGTATGGAAACTTTGCTAACATCGCTATCAATAGCTTCTCCCGGCAGCGAATCCCCGGCGTTGGCCCCTTCAGCCTCGCCCCCTAATGGTGAGTATTCATCCTAGGTCGTGCTCACTTGATCTGGTTTACTAACTGAAGCACGCAGTTCCCTCCCAGCCGCCCCCTGCCGCTGACAACAGGAACATTGTTCGAAGAAAGCTCACTGGATATGTTGGTTTCGCCAACCTCCCCAACCAGTGGCACCGCAAGAGTGTGCGAAAGGGCTTCAACTTCAACGTGATGGTCGTTGGTATGTAATCGCATTTGGCGTGCTGCAAATACTCGGGCTGACTCGTAGTTCAGGTGAATCTGGTCTGGGCAAGTCTACTCTGGTTAACACCCTCTTCAACACCTCCCTGTACCCCCCCAAGGAGCGCAAGGGCCCTAGCCTGGATATCATTCCCAAGACCGTCACTATCCAGTCCATCAGCGCCGACATTGAGGAGGCTGGTGTTCGTCTTCGCCTCACTGTTGTCGACACCCCTGGATTCGGTGACTTTGTCAACAACGATGAGTCCTGGCGCCCCATTGTCGACAACATTGAGCAGCGATTCGACTCGTACCTCGATGCCGAGAACAAGGTTAACCGTATGAACATTGTTGACAACCGAATCCACGCCTGTGTCTTCTTCATCCAGCCCACCGGCCACTCCCTTAAGCCTCTTGACATTGAGGTGATGCGACGACTTCACACCAAGGTCAACCTGATCCCTGTCATTGCCAAGGCTGATACCCTCACTGATGAGGAGATTGCCAGCTTCAAGGCTAGAGTAAGTTTGTCCAGGGATAAACATTGGGCCAGCTGCTAATGGCGTATAGATCTTGGCGGACATCAAGTACCACGGCATCCAGATCTTCGAGGGTCCCCGATACGAGCTCGACGACGAGGAGACGATCGCGGAGAACAACGAGATCATGTCCAAGGTCCCCTTTGCTGTTGTTGGTGCGAATAACGAGATCACAAGCGCCGATGGCCGCAAGATCCGTGGCCGTGCTTACCCCTGGGGTATCATTGAGGTGGACAACGAGGAGCACTGTGACTTCGTCAAGCTCCGACAGATGCTTATCCGAACCCACATGGAGGAGCTCAAGGAGCACACCAACAACCAGCTGTACGAGAACTACCGTACCGACAAGCTGCTCGCCATGGGTGTGTCGCAGGACCCCAGCGTGTTCAAGGAGGTCAACCCTGCCGTCAAGCAGGAGGAGGAGCGCGCTCTGCACGAGCAGAAGCTCGCCAAGATGGAGGCCGAGATGAAGATGGTGTTCCAGCAGAAGGTCGCCGAGAAGGAGAGCAAGCTCAAGCAGTCGGAAGAGGAGCTGTACGCCCGACACAAGGAGATGAAGGAGCAACTCGACCGCCAACGACTGGAGCTCGAGGACAAGAAGCAACGCATCGAGAGCGGACGGCCACTGGAGAAGGAAGGCAAGCGAAAGGGATTCTCTCTTCGCTAAGCTGCCAACCCGTTAACGACTCGCCGACTTTTTTCTCCGTTCTTCGTTACCCATGTCTGAGTACCCATGATGCCCATACAATACCAGCTCGACGCCTCTCGTTGCATTCAATTCTTCTTTCTTTGTCGCCTCTTTCTCTCACCCTATTTTAATCAACAACAAAACCACGTCCCCTAATCGAATACGCCAAACGAAATGATTTGCGTACGGAGACGGAACAAAAAGTCATTTTATGAAGAATAGTCATGCAAGGTGGGAGGTGCAGACTATACGGCCTTGCAGGTGTCTTGGCGTGGCTGGAGGTGGTCCTGGTAATCGTTATTCTCCGGCCATGCGGTAGGCAAGCATGGGAGCGTGTTGGTCTCGCCCTTGGGTCTGCTACACGAGAATACATTTTGGAGAGAAGATTAGTAGCAGGCTATCTGGCGAAAGGTGTTTCATGTCAGGAGCGTATCTCGCTGGGCTATGACACCTTTGCCCCTTTTGCCTTGTTAACCTGTTGTGCCTTCGGATACCCCTCCTTTCCCCTTTGCGGCTTGATGGAGCATCGGCCATGGATTGAACTAGACAGGAGCAGACGGATGGTTAGCACGGGGGAAAGGTTGAGCAGCAACTTGTTGTATTTTAGCCGTGTGTTTGTTGAGACGGGGTGTTCTTTTTGTTATGTCTCAGCAAGCCGCACGCCTCAGATGGTCATGCGTCGTCTCTTTTTTGTTTCTTAGCTGGCTTGATCTTTGATTTCTTTAAACAGTGTTTCCGTTTGTTTAGAACTGTCGAGTGCCAAGGATGAAGTGCTTGTTGTGATTTCTGCTCTTGTGCTATATTGAGATAGAGCTCTAGGTTTGAGATACGTGTAGACAAGATTGTTGTTCTCTTATATGACTTGCTCCCTGGTTATCGAGCTGGAATGTCTTTGTTGGTTCCTGGACAACAGCGTACTCCATGGTTCCACTTGCCCTTCGAACTGGTCAACATTTAGCTTGTGGGTACGGGACACAACTGTAGAGTGACATGGGAACCATGATGCTTAGAACAAGAGTAAAGAGTCGCTTCATTCATATAGTACAGTCGTCTCGCAATGTCAAGACTCCTCCCATTTCCTTGCCGTACCACGCTCCGCGTCCTGAAAAAAACCATTGAAGAGTGAGTATAGTGTAGTCCTGGGAATCCCACACGCGCATTATGCCCTTGTTTCCCGGTAACCAGGTACATTTGCTTCTGGAAGCCTCCCCCTCCCCCAATAATAATGATGTCTCTCTCTCTCTCTACCTCCTCCGCGCATTCCTCAGGATGAAAGCTCCCACGACACCGGCGGCAACTCCCACACCACTGAGGATGGCGACACCCATCAGACCCTCGCGGGCGACCTTGTCGTCGATGAGCTGGCGCAGGTTGGAGGCCTGCAGGTTGGCAGGCTCCTTGTCGAGGAGGAGGTCGTTGTAGCGGCGCGCCTCGCCGTAGTTGCCGAGCTTGTAGTTTCCCAGGGCGAGGTAGTAGAGGCACTCGCGGCGGCGCTCGGGGGAGATGCGGAAGATTTCGGAGAGGAGGCGGACGCCGAGTTGTTGTTCGGTGCGCTGGTTGGATTTGACGAGGCCCTTGTTTGGTGATGTTAGCTTTGGGATGGGGAGGGGAAGGGGAGGATTTACCCAGGCGTAGTTGAATTTCGTTTGTATGCCAACCATTTCACCTTCTCGTTCATATTGGGAGCGTAGGACGGCGAGTTCGGAAGCGTTTAGCGGCCTGTGTGAGAGATGTCAGGTTATCTGAAGCTATCCCAGCTTGTAGGTCGTCGGAGAGCTTCGGGAAGAGAACGAAGCCGAAAGGAAGAGGGATTACTAACGTCTCAGCGTCGAGCGCATCTGTACAAGAAGAACGAAACATGTTAGTCTCTACTTTGTTGCTCGTCATGCGGGGGGAAGTTGGGCGTAGACGGGAACCCACATGGTAATTCGGTAACCATCTTTGACGGCGGGGAGAGGGGTTTTAGCCTCGGAGGGCTGTGGTGGTATCTAGGATTAAAAGGAAAAAAAAGAGCGGCGCAAGAGAGGGGGAAAAAAAAGTCAGGGTATCGTTAGGATGGATCTGAAAAGGGTCAATTGTTCAAAGGTCAAGGAATGGGGTGGTGGTCGTCGAGATGCAAAAAAGACAAAAGAGGGTGTAGCACGTGTTGTGGAGTTTTGAGCAAGAACAGAGAGAGAGAGCAGAAAGCGGTAGCTCTCTGGCATCTGACTTGCTTCTTTGCCTAGTTGTGGCGGACCGATGACGATGTGCGGCGTCGGTGAAAGTTCGGTTGAAGGTGAGATGGGGGTCTGTGCGCTGATAAGCTCCGATAGTCGTCGTGGTGACCGAATTTGGGGCGGGATTTGGGGATTGAGTGGTGCATTGACGTGGGAGCAAAACACCAAGGGTTCCATCATTACAGCTGGCAATTTATAATCAACGTCAACTACGCTCTGAGATTCAAATAATATTTCCAACCCAACCAGGAAACCTCAATAAGCCAAAGACTACAACAAACACCGCCAACATGCTCCTCTCTGAAGAGCCAGCAACTGTAAGCCCCCGACCCAACACCATCCCCTAGCCCACAGCATCCTGACTAACCCTCCAGCTCATCCACCACACCATCAACAACTTCAACATCAACCCGGACAAGCTCGCTGTCTCGCGCATCACCGAGTCCCTCTCGACCCTCCAGCAGGCCCGCGACCTGCGCGTCCGCGACGCCGAGTCGTCCCTCAAGAAGCTCTCGCGGCAGCTGGCCACGCACACGTCGCGGCACGACGACCTGGTCACGTCCCACTCGTCGGCGGACCACGCCTCCAACATCGCCCGCCTCGACACCCTCAAGTTCCGCACCGCGAAGGCCGCCGCTGACGCCGAGACGGACGCCGAGCGTCTGGCCCTGGCCGCCGCGGACCTCAAGGCGCGCCTGCACGAGCTGGAGATGCAGGGCGTCGAGGGCGATGCCGCCGAGGCCGCGAGGAGGAGGGATCCGGTTGACGACGAGGTGCTGCTGCGGCTCAAGGTGTATCGTAGCCTGGGGATCGATCTTGAGAGGGACGAGAGGGATGGGGAGTGGTCCAAGGCTGTGATACGGAATGACCGCAAGGGGGATGTGCATGTGGTCAACATGGACAAGAAGTTTTCCCGCTTTTTCTATGCCAATTACTTTTGGCAGACTCTGTAACCAGAGGATGTTACGAACGTTGCAATGCTTTGATGATGATGGGATTTACGAGGAGGATAGGCGTTAGAGGCGTTGCATATACCAGGAAGAACAGGATATTAAAGGCGTGATTGCGTCAGAATCAATATACACCCAATCAAGAAACGCTATACGATGGTTTCTACATTCTCTGAATATGCCATGATGGTGGTTGGTAGTAACTACTACTTTGATAGTCATGTTGACATTTTAATCCAGACAACCATCAAGATCTCGCTTTAAACGCCATAAAGAGCCGCCAAAACCTTTCCTAGTATTGTGTGGCCTTTTTTAAATACCCCTTTCCGATATTGTTTCCTTTGAACCCAACCCACCTAACCTTCATCATATCGTTAAAACTAGAATACACACGAGAGCTTGTTGAGAGTTTCAAGCCTCGGAGAGAAATTATGCATCGACAACCCCTTGCATGGGGAGCCTCTTGGGACCCTTTGGGGAGGTCTTGAGGTTGGGAAAGTAGCTATCAGCGAAAGTCTTGTTCCCAAACCCGGTGCGAGGGCCTGATGGCGTCCTCGTACGGGAACTATTTGGAGAGGCTGAAGAGCGTTTGGCCTCTGGGCTCGGGGTGCGGCCCTTCATCATGAGGTAGCCTCCCTCACCAGGCGTTGTCGGACCGTTAGAAGGCGAGCGATGGTGATTTCGGCCATGATATTGCTTGTCAGGCAACTCGAGCCGTGAGTTAATGGCGGTCCATGTTTCGTCGTCACCACCAACACGCCAGCCACCAACACCCTCAAAGTCTCGCTCTGGGCCTATGCTAGGGACCAGGCCAAACGCCTTCTCGCTGACGGGCGTGACGGTGCCTGCAGTAGACAAGGCGCTGGAACTTCGACGATGGCGACGACGCCGCAGGGACGACTCGAGGGCCGCAGAGCCCGTGGAAGAGGGTGATGAATTATTGAAGAGCGAGCCGGGAGCCGGGGCGTCGAGGGATTGGTGGTGAGGACGGTAGTTGTGAGGGTGGTAGGGACGAATCTTTCGGCCGCCCAGGTATTGGGGAACGAAGGACAGGGCGACGTCGATGTAGACGGCGAGGACGCGGAGGATGAGGACGGAGAAGGCGATAGTAGTAGTAATGCCGGCAAAGAGGGCCAGAGGGACGGTGACGACAAAGAGGAAGGGGACGACAAAGGCGTAGACGGGGTTGAGGAGCGCCATGGGGACTAACAGGACATGACCACGAGGAGATCCGGGAGAGGCGTAGAGGTTGTCGAGTGCGTGTGTGTGCGAGAGGGAGAGAAAAAAAAGGAAGAGGCTAAAACAAAGAAAATAGAATAAAACGGTAGTAGTAAATAGGATAATCTAGGTTGGTGGAGAGAATGAGTAGAGAAAGAGGAGAGGGAGGAGGAAAAAGGTCGAAGGAGGATAGGATCCGGGGCCAAGACCAAGAGTTGGTGGAGGAAGAGAAAGAAGGGGTGGGTGACTACTAGTCTAGGTGCTGACTTGGGCTACTACATGCCGCTCTCTAGGGGAGATATACTACTGTATGTATGTAGGTCGAGAGGTGTGTAGAATGTGATAGGATGAATGTTGACCGGGGAGCAAAAGCCAGGCGCCGCGGAGGCTGGGGGTGGGATGTATGTATACAGAGTCTCGAGTCTCGAGTTCAAGAGTCTCCGTCTTATGCTGCTTATCTCCAAAAAAGCTAAAGTAGGTAGAGTTGACCGGGGGTCGGTGCAACACCGAGCGGGGGTGGAGGGAGGATCTACCGTCCGTGTGTGCATGTAACTCGACAAGGGGGAGGGGAGACAGTATTATCAAAAGAGCCGGGAAAAGAAATTGTACTGTGATTTTTCGAGGAGAGAGAGTTTTGTTGTTTTGTTGGGGGACAGTCTCGAAGAAGAAAAAAAAAGTCAAGTATGAAAACGGAACAAGTAGGAGGAGGATGCCGAGGACCCCAAGGGAAAGGGAA
>JABFFE010001268.1:0-10667 GCA_013623625.1 Fusarium setosum
ACGGCTGAGTCGCGGGTGCGGACGAGGCCGGCGTCGCGATAGGTGGGGAGGCGGCGCAGCATGTGGATGGCGAGGGCCTCGTCGGCGTGGAAGTGGCCGCTGTGGGTGCCGATGAGGGGACCCGTGGTCTTGATGCGCTTGGAGGCTGATTCGGACATGATGGCGGTTACGAGGCGACGGAACATGTACGTGCGCCTGGGGGTGGTGGTTCTGTGAGGAGGAATGAGGATGAGGGGAGGGAGGGGTAGGAAGAAAGTTGAAATTGAGTGAAAGTGAAGATTTGGATATCAAGGTGTGGGGGGGACAAAAATATGCTGCACATCAAACGGGCGCTTATATAACACGGCCGTTGAGCATGCTCTCAGCCACTTGTCAACGTGTTTAGAGAGGCTTCGGTGAAATAAATTAATTTTTTGCAATTTTATTCAAAGTATTGGATTTTGACGATTTGAAGCCTTGGATGTGATTGCTTACATGCCACCTATGCTCATCTTCTCGGTGGATTTTCAGGTGTGCCCTTTTTTACTTCAGCGTCTGGGCAGGCCAAAAACTAAGGACAGGTTCTTGTAGGTTGAGTGAACCAATAAGAACGCCTGGATTACTTCAATTGGCCCCATTTTGTACGTCAGGGTGCAGGAGCTGTCAGCGGCTCAATGGTTGCTCGAGAACAACAAGAACCTCATTATTGCCAAATATGGATGTTTTCCTAGCACATTGATTCACCCAGGTAGTAACACAGGGCTAATATCTCATTTAGAGCGGTGGCTTCTAGCATTTTGCCATGGCTACAAGCTGCACCCAAGCTTGCCGCAATCCTCAGCCGACAGCACAAGCGTCAGCCGGAATGAAATGAGATCAATAACTGGCAGAGTCTACATGACGGTTGAGGCAATTGAAATATTTGCAAAGTAATAGTCACTAGATCATTGAATTTTAATATTTACTAGAACGGTTGTACACCATGTCACTAGATTTTAGAACTTACTAGAACGATTGCAATAATAACCTGTCGACCCCCCCAACATGTGTGTTACAGGCTAGACTCCTGTGGAACGAGCTCAGCTCGGTGTTAGATCTGATGTCTCATCAACACCACTCTCACATACTCACCACCCTCACATGAACATTCCCCCCCCTCTCGTTTAAAAAAAGCAACACCATCGGAAAACTCTTCATCAATCTCAAACCGATCCCGGCAACCGAGAAAGAAACAACGAGATTCACATCAACAAAGTTCCACCCCCGTATCTGAGCGTGCAGGACACACCCCCATAGCAGGTGGCCCGAGCAGCCATGTGGCCATGGACATGCCGTTCTGCACCAGCACTAAACAGACAGACAAAAGAGACACGCCCATGCTCCGAGCAAGCCGGAACCGCCTCCGCAGGCCAGGCCCGGAAGTGCGCGGCCCTCAATACATGACATGACACGATTAGCTACCAGGGCATACATAGTACATGGTCTGAGCATCGTTTGTGTTACTCTGTCTAGATTATCTCTTTTTGCTGCCGTACGCCTCGTAATGTGTACTAACAAGAATGGTGGCTCTCCTGCGCCGCTGCTTTTTTCAGCCCAAAGAGAGCAATCGAATAGACACAAGAAAAAAGGTGCGCGCCCCTTAGGTATCATGCAATAAACATAAAAAAATCAGCCGGCCGCTGCGTCGTCCATCTCCACCTCTTTTTGATTCATCTTATGACTTCCGCGAGTCATGCCTCATCTCCCATTTGATCACCTTGCACTGCAGTCCGGATGGCTCCTCCGGCCATGATCCCAGTGCCACCCTGGGCGACAGCCCCCCGAGATTGCATCCATCTCGACGTTATACGACTCCGGAAAAATGTGTGCTAGAAGGGTATATATAGCGTATATATCGCGTTATTCGGCTGGCCTGAGCTGAAAACGCAGCTCCAAAAAACGTATTGTCCAAAAGGAATGGGACTTCGGATCTCGTTCGTGACAAGGTAGCCCCTGGCGGTCCCACACCAGCAGGCACCTGGGTGCAAGTAGGATGATAGGAAGGGATGGCGTCGAGTCGAAACCGAGCGGTCGTCGTCCCGGCAGCCTGCCGACATCGGTGGGCTCATTGGTATCTTGAGAGGTGCCGAATGTTTGAGCATATGAATGTGCGAATAAAGACCTGGAGGGGCCTTACAGTATGAGCTGCTTCAAGTTTCGCTGAATAATCATGTCCTGGACCGAGGCCATCGTAATCTTGAGCAGATTTGTGTCGGTGGCGTTGGTGAAGTGGCCGTAGATCTCCTTCTCGGTATTTCGGTTCAACGCCTTGAATTTGTCCAAGAAGTACTTGCTGGCCGCCTTGTAGTCGTCCTTGGGACCGTGGTAATCGGTGAACCCATGGTTGGTGATGGGGCTCTTGGGAAGCTTCTCCTTGAACAGATCCATCTTGTTGAGGAACAAGATGAGAGCCGACTTGGTGAACCAATGCGAGTTGGCAATTGATTCCCAGAGCATGAGCGCCTCGTTCATTTGGTTCTGCACATTTCAGTCAGTATACTACATTGCCGATAGTGGGGTCTGCTGGATACTCACTCCATCCTTGTCTTCGACCAGGCACTGGTCGTAGCCGCTGATGGCGACGAGGAACAGCAGGCAATTGACATTCTCGAAACAGTGGATCCACTTCTTTCGTTCTGATCGCTGGCCACCAACGTCGAACATTCGGTACGTCAACTGGCCGAGATCGAAAATGGTCTCTGTGATACCCGTAGTCCGCAGTCGAGATCGGAGAAGGTCTTGGTCGTCGGGAACGTAGTCCTCAGCCCAGAGCCGGTCGACATCCTCAATGAAACTGTTGACACAGTCAGTGCGTCGTCCCGCGGACCCTTTATCATGCAGTGGGCACCTACTAAGTGAGATTGTCATGTAGCGCATACTCGTTGCCCTTTTCGATGGCAGCTCGAACACCATTGTCGGCCCATAGCGATTTAACGGGATCGAGGTAGTCGACGGGCATGCGCTCGTGAGGGCTAATCTCATGCTCGACGAGGACGTGGGCCATGTGTTTCTGTAGCACCGGTTAGCCAACCCTACAATGTCTCACACAGCTGCCCTCCAAGACCACGACTCGGAATTGCGTGGCCCTGGTGGAGACGAAGAATTCGACCATGACTTGCCTCGTTTTCGGGGTTTTCAAAGGTGATGTTGTGCTCGTCCATTGCCTCTGAAATGACCTTGAAGGACTGGACAATATTGCTGAAAATAACGGGCTTCCACTCAAGCTTCTCATTCTTGCTGAAGCCTTGGGAGTAGATGAGCTTCATCTGCTTCAGGACGGTTGACTTTCCGGACTCTCCAGCTCCTGTTGAGGGCGCAATGCGTGTCAGTGTTTTCTGTGTACCAAGGCGCAAGTCGTCATATCCTACCTAATAGGAGGAGCTTCACCTCCTTGGACAGGCGCTTCTCATCCTGACGAATCTGGCGATCAATGTCGCGAGAGCGAGCGATGCTGCGATCGCCCTTGTCTCGGCTGCCGAAGCACATGATGGGCGGTTCAAGGCGATTCCGGCGCTCAAGCTCTGGGGGACCAGCCGTGCGAGGTCAAGGACGAAAGTTTTGGGGCAAGATGGCGTCGCGTGGTCTAGATAAGAGAAGACCGGTTGCGGGGTTCAGAGCAGAGTTCGGATTCGATGGTTGCAGAGTTGGAGGATGGGAGGCAAAGACCCTGAAGCAGAAAAGGATTCCGATGGGGGGTTGGCAACGGTATCGCAATTGGCGAGTGGACGCAGTCGAAGGTTTCAGGGCTCGCTGGAGCGTTGATCGACGGGCGGCAGCAGTGACAGAAGCTGCACGAGGATGTCGCGGGAAAGGCGAGACAGGACGCCCGGATCAGAGTCCAAGGTTCAGACGTGGGCCAAAGATGTCTCGGAGCTGGCGAATGCGGAATGATGACGCAAAAAGAAACAAGCTTCCCATTCCCGTGGGGAGAAGAAGCAAAACCTAATAAATAAACTCGTCAAGAGAGAGAGAAGAGACGACGAGGCGAGACGAGGGCCAAGACAGAGACGGGGGACGGGTAGACTAAATCCAGAGTCCAGACAGAGGTCGAGCAAGGGACAAGAGACGGGATCCTTTATTAATATCCGAGCCCAAGCCGGGATCCATGGGATATTTTATGACGGGATGTTAGCTAGGAAAACAGTGTTGCCCTTGTATTTCGCCTTAGTCTGGCTTGGATCATCTTCGGCGCGGCCCAGCGTTTCCAAGCGACGGCACCTTCCAGTACCCAGGAAGCTGCTCCTGCCTCTCTTGATCCTCCACTCTTCAGAGCAAGCCGTAGCGCAGGCGGACGGGCATCGGTTGCAGGGCCTCAAGAACAGTTAGCAGCAACGAGCAGAGAGCAGGGGCCAGCGGCGTTGGCGTCGGCGTTGGCGTGAGTGTGGAACCGTCGACGGGGATGATGGCGCCCGTAGACGGTGGGAAGAGCACCAAGGGGTTCTGAAGGCTGGGCCATTTTGGCGGCTCTGGTGGGTCGTTCCGCGGGAGAGTAGCCGCAAGGTATCCTACAATAGAGTTTGGGCCTTGAATTACCCGGCGTGTACCTTGATCACGCTTCAAGATCGCCTTTCAACCCGACAGTAGGAACAATCGTTGAGGCGTGGCCCCCCGGCCAGAACCCCCTAAGGGCCCCTTAAAACGCCAGGTCCTGACGGGAGGGATCCTAGTCGACATGTCTCGCGAGAACACCACTGACAGTTCTAATCCTCTGTCTCTCCAGATACGATACCACCTTGGAGGCCCGTCGATGGGTCCGACTTACTGTACCTTACGGAGCCTGCGGGTTCCTCTCTTCTAGCCTCGCTCTAGAGGCATGAACCGGCCACTTTCCATGACTGGGTCAACACATGCGAAGATTGGGGGTGCTAGGAAGGCTCCCCGCGAACCAACAGTCGACGTGATGCGTCGCGAATCCATCCATCACGAGAGTGTGAGTGGGTGCTGATGAAGGAGGCTCACCATTGCCACTGCCGCAGCGCCGCAGCCATCTTCGGCACATGGCATAGCCGTTCATTCAGCTGGGACTCTCATGTTCAGTCTGCTCTGCCCGTGCTGCATCCAATGCCATGTGGACCAACGATATTTTATGTACCAGCTCCAGATCCAGGGTGACACCCGCCACTTACTCAACGCTGAGGTGGTCAACCGTCAACCTCTGCACGGAATTATCGTTTTTATGCCTTTCTCCATTCCATTGTGTTGCGTTGGCTCCTCTTTTCCTTCCTTTTTGCCTTCTTGTCTCCTCTCTGACCTCGCCTCGGGGATCTGCAAAGCTCAATCTCCTGTCATGGCATGGCCCTAGCTTGTCGATGTTGCCCTGCATCGTGGCCCCCCTGAAGAAGGCCCCAACGACACAACACCGAATGCCGTCGCTGAGACCTAGCCAGAGCTTTGTGCACTCTTGTGCCTTTGATACCACTTATTTAGCCTCTGGTGGTTGCGGCAGTGGTGGGTCAGCAAAGAAAAAGCAAAGAAAAGCCCATTCTGCGTGAGATTTGGGGCTAAACCGGATCCGTCGAGCAACACTGGAAGCCTGGGCCTACGCTACTGCACAAGGGAAACCAGCTGGAGGCATCTCTGTTTTTCTGCAGCTCGATGCGGAATCCGACCATGTTACCCGGCCACTCAAGACAGACAGAGGCAATCTATGCATCCTAGATCTCTGCAGGATTGAGGAGAGGAAGACAGGGAAGGAGAGTAAACATCAAGACTCTCATCTCGCATTCAAGACACCAGGGCGCGCATCTCCGTTCTCGTGCATGCGATCGCCATTGGCTTCCACCATGATCCCGTTGTCTCTTCCACGAACCTGGCTCAACCCCGGCTACGCCTGCAGACGTTCCCGGCACCACGTTCAGGTTCCTGACTGCGCCCCCACCAATCTCCGTTGAGGGCCAGGCCAGGGGAAGCCGCGAAAAATACCCGCAGGAACCGTTCGTTTCTAACAACGCATCGACAAGGCGTCCTCCTGTCTCACAGAGCTACTCTCCGCCAGCTCACTTCGCGGGCAAGGCTGGACTATCAGCTGGGCCAGAGTCCAGATCCGTGGGAAAACGGCATCATGGCCCAAGCAGTTCCCATTCCGAGACTGTGGCTTGGCCACCGGCACCAGATAGTCGTCAACTCTGAGCCCAATAAATCGGAGACTCATCTCGACCCAAGGCTCCAGGCACACACTTGATACCGGAGAGGGTGCGCTAAAACATGGAAACTCGGAAACGGCGTCAAGCTGCTCTCGTCCGCTGATCCACCAAGCTTGGGCGAAACACCTCGGTCGTGAGTGGCATCTTCTTTTCTGGGGTTGCAATCCGCACTCAAGCTCAGGCCATGAATGAAGGAAATTCCACTCACAGCCGACGAAGCAGATGTCAGTGGTGTCATGTCGTGTCCACAGCCTTGGGCCGGACGCTGGAGCCATGTTTCATCGGTTCAACAGCCTTGGAAAACCTCAAAATCCCTACTCTACTCTGCCCAATTTATTTACTCTAACGAGCCTAGGTCCCCTGATGCGGGTGGCAGACGCGAGCGCAAGCCTAGCGGGCAGTAGACGGAATTCCAGCCCAATAGGGCCATGGACTAGCGAAACTGCCAAAGGGCCGGTCTTGGCCAAAGACGCGACTGCTGACATTTTTACGAACGGGCGAACCTGAGAAGCGATGGTTTTTCTTTTTCCTCTTCCATTATTCTTTTTAGCGGAGTCAGCACGAGACACCGGGCCATGCACTGCGATTCAGCAGAGCTGCTGCTAATGCAGTAAGAGGAAGTCGTCGCAATTCTTCAACAAACAGCCTAGCTCATGGATAATTCCGTCCTTCCGGATGTACTTGTTAGATAAAGATATGTACTGACGAGGACTAGGGGGTAATCAGGACACCCATCACTGGAGGAATTATATAGTGGAGAGAGTCGATGGATATGACCTCGGTGCGGATAGGCCGATATCGCCCACCTCCAAGTCTCTCCTCTGACTCAAGTTCCATAGGGCATTAAGACGCAGCTCTGCATCCATCTATATGGATGTCGTACCTGATGTTGGAACGCGTAGGATTGGGGATCGGACCCAACCAACGCCTATTGTTCCTATGTACATGTAGGCTTGGACGCGCGCGCGCTCCTATCTGATCACCAGATAGACACGCAACCCAGCTCAACAACATTGGTACCTGTTTGGACCTTATGCCGGAAGCGAGTGCTAGTGCTCCCGAGCAAAGGGTATCCCTGCCTCGTCAAAAAAAGCAAGAATCCTGCTCAGCAGGCTGTAACGTTGGAGGAGCAAGGAAGTCTGCTGGACCCCTGCTCTCGGAGTTTCAAGTTGCAGCGGCCGGGCTGGGGGCAAGGCAAGCCATCAGGGACACATGGAAATGATTCCATCGCGCGATCCCAACGGCGACAGTGTCTTTCCCGCGCTCCGGAAACGCCGTCTGTGTCGCGCATAACTGACTAATGCTCTGGTATGACTCTGGGGAAGCCGTCCATGACGGAAAACCGTTTGAAACGCCAGACATGGCTGATTGGCTGACCGGCTTATTGGCGGAGGACCTACCCGATGTCCAGGGTAGTCACCCTGGTTTAATTACCATCATGGTCGACGATCGTGATGAATGTTTTGTTTTGCCAGACCAGCACCTGCAGAGCTACTCTGGCTAAGGCGAGAAATATTGCTTTTTGGGTCTGTCGGCCTAAGCTTCATCTTCAGGCGTAGTTCAGAGAAAACAACACTAGATAATGCGGTCCTAACAATAGGAGGTTTATGATGGCTCACATACGCTTCCATCTATCAATTATGACCTCTGCGAACCAACATAAACAAATCAACCCAATGACGCCCCAATAATCACCCGGGGAGCGGCGGACTTTACGCACCCACGCAGTCCTCGTTGCTTGTCCACGCTTCTACCCGGCAGCCATACTAAGGATAGAACCCCCACGACCTGATATGACGGATAATGATTCGATAGGTCCCTAACGGCCAGTGTTGGTATGTTCGCTGGTGAGTAATACAAAACGTGAAATTGCGGAGGTCGAGAGCCGGGAACCAGAAGAGCAGAACGAAACTTGTCCTGTTGCTGTTGATTGGATCAACATGCCGGGGAACGCAGCCGCGTGCTCGATTGGCTCTTGTGCGGAAATGACGCAGAGCACAACGCAGGTACCAATGCTCACCGGGAGCACACCGTACTTTGCTGACGGAAGAATGGGTTAGGTGAGGATCTGACTGAGGTCGATGCCCAATTGGAGACGTGTTTGTTGGCTGGTGCTCAGCTTAGGTAGAGACCAACACTAAGAGTCAAAGCCAGATAGAAGCCCGTGAGGACATGATATTGAGCCTATGCTATCGTCTAAAGCTAATGCTGGAGCAGATATGACGAAATGCATGCATGGAATTGTTTACACTGGGTTCTTCTGCGTGGTGGCTGTGTGTTTGCTGTCATGACACATAATCCTCTTGGTGATACCCAAAAGTCAACATTCTCGACCCACGATCAAAAAACTGCATCTGCTGCTGCCTGTAAAAACCATCCCAGGACTGGGGACTCTGGGCTGCCATAAGTGGAAATATCTGGAGAGAAGCTCTCGGCCAAGTTCCACCACCCCACGTTCTGATGCTTCTCGCTTCGCGCGGTGACGTCTGTTGCTTGATCCATAAATGGCAGCAATTAGACAATAAACTCACGGAAGTCAAGATGGACAGCCCCTCACTGTCAAGAGGCTCTCTAAAGAACAGTTTGCTTTCCTTTAGCCTTTGACTCGACAGTTAAGAAAAAAAAAATCTGCATGTAAACAACATGGGTTGCCCGAGCAGACCAATCCGCGTGTGTTCCTAAGTGGTGCCAGGTCATCATGGTCCCTTCAAAGTAGAACCAGGTACATGCTTCATGCGTAGACTGCCCGACATTTCAACAAGTTGCTACACGTAACCTTGGTAACTGCAGTACCCAGGCATCCCGACCAAATAATCCCGCGTGCCTGATCTCATCACCGCCTAATCATCATCCGTCTGGGGTCAAAGCTGGGGAGAGAATTGATGCCCAAGGGACCAGAGAGATTCAGAAAAAAATTATGACGCTGCTATCGCCAGTTTTCTGGGCGGTGGGCGTCGAAAATTTTATCTGCATCCCCACTAATAAGCTGGGAGGAGGTACAGGTTACATGCAGCTGCGGAAGCCACACAACGCAAGCTCCTGCGAACATGTTAAAAAGACTTGCCTCCCACCCTTTCCCTCGTAGACTCTGCCTCTTAACTGGATTCATCGGCTCGTCGCTCCGTCCTCGAATTTGTCCTCGTCGCGCGCAACTTGCTCTTCTTTTCGACTCGCCACGTTTCGTGTCAACAACAGCTAGCACAATGTCTTCCGAGGAGATCACCCACGAGACCATCAAGGGTGAGTTTTTCTTGCGATGGTGCTACCCCGCGCTGCCCCTCTCCCATGATGGTGACGATGATCACTACGCGCTTCCTGTCCTCTCTCCCCGCGTTGTCGCCCAATTATTTGATGCCGACGATCCGTTCCTCGAGAGATGCAAATTCCATGGCCAATTGATTCCATCCGAGACAAGCTGCGCTGAGCTCTCATGCTTGGCTCTCTTGTGAGGGGAATCAAACAACCTCAAAGCTTGCGCTCCCATGATAAATCCACCACCCGATAGACCGCTCAATCCCTCGTCGCGCCTCAATCCCTCTCACAGCTTCCGCCTCACGCGTCGGATTATCAAAACCTCTTCATGACACCCAGCAATGAATGACATTGGCTAACTCGTCAACCTCCAGATGGCTGGTTCCGAGAGATCTCGGAGATGTGGCCTGGTAAGTAACTTTGTCTCAACTAAACACAAAAAAAACCCTATTCTTACCCCTCTCCAACAGGCCAGGCCATGACCCTCCGTGTCGAAAAGGTCCTCGTCCACGAGAAGAGCAAGTACCAGGACGTGCTCATCTTCAAGTCCACCGACTTTGGCAACGTCCTGGTCCTGGACAACGTCGTCCAGTGCACCGAGCGCGATGAGTTCTCCTACCAGGAGATGATCACTCACCTCGCCATGAACTCGCACCCCAACCCCAAGAAGGTCCTCGTCATTGGCGGCGGTGACGGCGGTGTCCTCCGAGAGATTGTCAAGCACGACTGCGTCGAGGAGGCCATCCTCTGCGACATTGACGAGGCCGTCGTCCGTCTCTCCAAGAAGTTCCTCCCCACCATGTCCGTCGGCTTCGACCACCCCAAGGCCAAGGTCCACATTGGCGACGGTTTCAAGTTCCTCAACGACTACAAGAACGAGTTCGACGTCATCATTACCGACTCTTCCGACCCCGAGGGCCCCGCCGAGGCCCTCTTCGAGAAGAGCTACTTCCAGCTCCTCCACGATGCTCTTAAGGAGGGCGGTGTCATTACTACCCAAGGTTGTATGTTCCCTTATTTCTTGAGGAGAGTAACTGGGGTCCCTAGGAACAGCAGAACGCGGCACGCAATAAAGAACAAACGAAAATACATGCTAACTCGGGACTACCGGAAGCAGAGCTGGGAAAGCAGCACTTGCTTCTGGCAGTCCCTAGGAGGGAAGAGGGCACCAAGATGTACCAATCGAGGGTGAGCCAACCCGCCGATCAACTTTGATCAGGGAAGGTTCCCTGATTCTGCCGTTCCTAGGGACCC
>JABFFE010001270.1:0-36026 GCA_013623625.1 Fusarium setosum
TGCGTCTGCGTCTGCGCTGCTCCGTCCGCCCCGCCCGCTTCTCTAGGCGCTCCCCGTTCTCTCTTTTTAAGGCCAAAAACCAAGCTCGCGCACTCCGCTCTGGCTCTTTTCAACGTTCTCTTGGACCATTGTCGTCACTTGCCAATCTTGACCTCTTTAAAGCACCTCGTCGAATTTTCACTAGACAAGCATTTCTTTTTCCTACTCTACATCGTCCCTGCGTTTGCCCCATCTGCTTCTTTCTTGCGTGCCGCTCGTTGCGCACAGAAATCTCTTGCACTTTTTGTTACCGTATTTTTGTCCACCCCTGCCCCTCCAAGGAGCAAACGGCACAAGGCACAAGCCAAGGCCAGGTTCAGTGCAGCCGCAAAGCAGCGCAGCGCAGCGCACCAAAGCGCACACACAGGCCAACTTCGAGATCCCAGTCACCGCACGAGTCATCCTCCTTCGCCGGCCCTTTCGCTCGTTTCTTCCTTTCCATCATGGCCAAGCCAGATAAGCCTCGGCGACGGTTTGCCCCCGAGCCGATTGAGACCACCTTCGAGACGTTTAGAAACAAGACGGGAAAGCAGAGGCAGGTTTTGCACCAGAACCAAGATCAGCCCCAGACGCCTTGCACCATGGGGCCGAACCCAGAACCCACGCCCGAGCCCTCCCCTCGCTCACCGTCGCCCGTTCCCCAGGAGTTGCGAGCCAAACGACGATTTGCTCCCCAGTTGATCGAGACTTCGCGCAGGAGTCGGAGAGTTGGAGATGCCGGGCCTGCTACGAAACCCACCGACAAGACCGATATCACCCCTTACACCAAGAACATCTACACCGCCACAAAACAGCACCGCGGGAGGCGACGAGGCGATACTCATGATGATGATGATTCATCTGTCAGCGGCGCCCGTCGCCGCGAGTCGGAGGATGAGGGTGTTCTTTCGTATTTGCTAGAACTTGCTGCAAAGGAGGCTGAGCGTCAGATGCAGGAGGCTGCCATGGATGCATTCCCCAACAGCCATGCCCGTGAAGGAGGCGTTGACCATTTCTACTTCCGCGAGAGTTCTGGGAGCGACAACTCCCCTGAGAGCACATCACCCATCCACCCTCACCATGGCCACTCTTTGGGACACCATCATAATATACGACGACAGTCGTCAGATACAAACCTGAACTGGTGGCATAAGCACATGCAGGAACATGCCGAGCAGGTCCAACAGGAGCAGCAGCAGCATCATGACGACCCCATGGTCCTCGACGAGCCCGAGCGCAAGCCGGGCGAGATTCACACGCTCGCCGAAGAGCCCACCGAGGAGGACACGGCACCTAAGCAAGGTGAGGACACGGTGATGCGCACAGATACGGCCGACCTCGACAAGATGGACCTGACCGCCCCTCCGGATCCGATGTGGACCACGTCCAACAACAACCAAGCGCAACCCTCCGGCAGCAAGAAGTCGCCGCCCGGCGCGCCTGGCCCCATTGGGGAGACGTACATGCCACTGCTCGAGACGGAATCGTATCTGACAGCCGAGCAACGTAATAAGGCCGCTTCCCCGGCACCTGCGCCAGCTTCCCGGCGCATTGGTGAATCCCCGATGCCATACATCCCATCGGCCCCGACCGGCAAACCTGCAGATGTCCCCTACGCCAAAGCTTCTCAAATACCCCCAGACACCGGCGGCTTTCGAAACCAGGGCCGGCCCTTTGGACGTCCATTCGGAGGCTTCGGTCACAGGTCGCCCGCTCCCCCGTTCCAGAAGAGGCGCCAGTTTGTTACTCCACCCATGCTGGGCAAGGATCTTGTCTTTCGGAGGTGTCCGTCGCCCAAGCAGACAAAGCTTGAGCCCGACCATCCCTTTGCAGAACGCCATGCGGAAGAGAAATACCGGGATCTTTCGGGTGAGAAGGGTCTCTGGAGAGGCTATTGCTTCAGGTCCGAATCGAATGATGCCTACCTAGTGCCAGCAGACCTGCATGCCCCACTCATGCTGGCCACGCCCAAGCCGGCGGCCACTCCCGGCGCCGCCTCGCATATCGGATCTCCAACCTTGACGGACGAGCCCGTCGCCATCAACGGTGCTGCCAACGGCCAAGCCAACGGTACCGCGGAGCACCGGACCCGCGCGGGCCACCCCAAGGGTCTCCACATGCTCCATGGTATCGACGAGCGTCTCCAGCAGGAAAAGGCCCACGTTGAGCTCGAGGACAAGATTGCTCAGGAGTTTGACGATAGCTTCGTCACACAGGTCTACAACTATCTGTCACTCGGATATCCTGCCATGGCTCGGGCTTTTGATGAGGAGCTCTCACGGATTAGTCTCATGAGCATTGAGGATCTCGAGCGGGATGACGAGAAGCAGCTTGCTAAAGGGCATCTCGTCGAAGCCGATGATGGCAAGCCCCGTGAGAAGAGATGCCCTCGATGGAAGGCCCTTCGATCTTATATCAAGGAGTGGGCCAGACAGCATCCCAACCTCGACAGCATGGACCCAGTGGGGTGGGGAGTCCGGGAGCGAAGGGGCAGTTGGGCTGTATAAGCTGCATGTTTCTTGCAGGACATTCACCTTTCTGCGCTCATGCTTTCGCATACGCCACTTTTCAATCGCGAGGCGGTCAACGATGGAACTCGATTGGAGTGTTATTCTTATACTTGTGTTTTCAACCATGGGCGGGCGTTGGTTGTCATTTCGTAATGTGAGAGGGAGTCTGCTATAGACGCAGTCCTTGCTTGCAAGTGTTTGTTCATTCTCGAGCAGCATCATCGCGGGACAATGGGTGTCCCTCAGAGCGGGTTATGTGTATCTGAGTGTGTTTATTATCATGGCGGGGACAAAAAGACAGGAGAGGAGGAAGAAGAGAAGACATAGAAGCTTTGCTTTGCGTTGCTTCCAGGCGGTAGAGGATTAGACCTAGTAGACCAGACCAAGACGGGGGGGATAGGGGAGTGAAAAAAGCAATAGTGGGCAAGGCTGGGGATTGGATTGCCAGTGCGAGAGTGCACGATTTGTACATGAACGGTCGATTGAGAGTTCGCCGGCTCTTGTTTCGGAGCTGCTGCACTGAGTGTAGCAGCGCAATACATTGACATCTCGTCCGAGTCTGGATCGAGACGGCACTTTGTTTCAAGATGCATGTCTTTGTGCTCATTGTTGTGGAATCCATCAATGAGCTTGAGTGTAGCTCGAATTGCTTCAAATCGTCAACTTCGACCAGGCATTTAGCTCATAGTCGTGAAGAGGTATCGCCCTTGCCGCTCGCCTCAACAACCTTCCATGGCCTTCCTCCTACATCGACGATGTCTCCCTCACTTAGCCCCTCTCCCTGCAGCGTTGTCTCACAAGGCAACTCCTCATCTCCCATCCTCACAGTCCGCTTCCACCCGTCGCTCCACTCCCACCTCTCAAGTGAAATGTCGTCTCCCACCCTCAGCAAAGCCTGCACATAGCGTCCTAGCCTAACAACGGAGCCTCTCACACCGCGCTCGTCATCATGCACCTGCAGCACCAGCGCGCGTACCCCATCCTCTCCCGGAACGGCGGAGGGCGTGGCGTCATGCCAGAGCTCCTCGTAGGCTGTGTCCACGTTGGTGGCAGGGTTGACCATGGAGCCCTTTTCGAGGGTGAGAGAGTTGGGCTGGGGGTACATGAAGCCCGCGTCGGGGAAGAGCTCAGGCGTCAAGGTGCGGGAGGAGATCCAATGTTCAAAGATCGAGTAGGATGTGAGGGCGCCGCTTGGGTCGGGACGCTTGGTCGAGGTTGATGTACCGGCGATGGCCCAGTCAAGACGGGATAGGGGTAGGGGGTCTACTTTGGATCAGTGGAATGGGTCAAGATAGCTGAATTGAGAGAGATAGGGCTACCATCTTGGCCAGCCCAGGGACCTTTGTGGTCTTCTGGTAAGAGGATGCGGAGGTCGACGAAGCGGCGGCCGGGGGAGGTGATAACGATTGTTGAGGTTGGTTCGCTGGCCTCGTCGGGGAGCCAGCGGATGTGTTTTCTTATTGAGATGCTGCCCATTGCGAGGAGGTATAAGTGCAGTTCTGTTCGAGGTATCAGATGGGTTGTAAGTCGTCGATTGTGATGTGGAGGGGGAGGGAGGGGTTGAGTCTGGAGGTAGATATGCGGGGATCAAGATGGGGTTAGCGAAACAGCGCCAAATCCACTTGAGAACTGCACTCGGCTTGGCCAATCTGTGTTTCGAGTTTTGTTGACTTCGACGAAAGCGCCAATGCGACTAGATGGAAGTGCATAATGGGGACCGGAACTATTATGTTCTTTTTGGCGATGTGTAGGTTTCCTCTGTGGGTGGGACGATGTTGATGAGATGTGGATATGGCATTGTTGCAGGTGGTGATCCATCTGGTCCAGGGTGGTAGAGATATTATGCTAAAGGAGACTAGAACGGGCGTTGTCATATTAAGTTAGCAGTTACACATAAACAAAGCATCCTGCATACCTCTTCGAAGCCAAGGAGCGGAACATAGCCATAGAAACCCAAAAACTAATAGAGATTACAAAAAACCCAGTAACCTCACGAGCATTAGGTACTTGTTCTACCAACAACCATACAGAATAACTGCTGAGAACAATGCAGGAAACCCATATGTACCTTGAAATCCAGGATCCAATCCGTTGTATCCCATACGTCATGAGTTGGAGAATAATAAACACAACACAAGACAGGAAAAATATGCCGTCTGTAAATTCTTCATTTCCGAATGACAGCTTGTCTTTGATGAAGGATGCCCGAACCAAGGCATATGGGACCAGCAGAGTGAACAGCGCCGGTAAAATTTGCCACCAGGATCCATTTAGCCTGTCGTAGAGTGCAAACATTGTAACCAGGAACAGATGGCCGCAGAGGAGAGTTGCTAGGGAATAAACAGCAGTGTTTGGTATCATGGCTGAGCCATCGAATACTTGGTCTGTTTTCAATGATCTGCTATGCTCGACGATTGAGATCTCTCCAAGGCCGATGAAAACAACATCATGGGCCGTTTTCTCGATGGTGGTGTTGAAGGTAATTCTCGGCATCCACACTGTGAAGATGGCCCAGAGAATCTGCAGGGCCGGATTGAAGATCAGAAATGAGAACCAGAAGGCTTTAATTGGTTGAACAATGCCTCCTAGGGTAGTACCTGAGACTAACACGCCGATTTCAGAGTAAGCAAGTCCCGCTAAGAAGGCGGCGGCTCCTTGATATGGAGGAGAGTTCCTGTCCCGGGTGTTGATGTTGGGCGTTGTCTGCCCCCGGGCCGCACCGCCCCCCTCCTGGCTAGAGTAATGCGTATATAACTGCAGTTGCTGTCGTCCTTCAGAGGCTAAGAGAGCTAAGAAAGCCAAGAAAGGCTCGAGAAGTGTTGCAAAAGGCGCCACGAGTAATACTAAAGGGAGGACCTGGCCGAATGTCCAGTCGTTTTCCTCGCCAGGTCCCAACTGCCTGGTGGAGACTAATCGGATTGTGCCTATAAGGACTAAGAAAAGCAGAGAAACAACCTGTGCGGTATAAGAGTCGCGGAGTTAGTTAGGGTAGGAAAGGTAGCATACCTCTGCGAAGAAAGACGTGAACAGACTGAGGTTAACATCGAGAAAAGTACAGAATGCGATAACCAAGGGGTCCCATAAGATGAATTTGAGGCGTTGAATACCTTTTCCGGCCCTGGGGTCCCATTTCTGCGCATGTTCGGCTTTACCACGTAGGTGTTTGGCGATTCTTTCTGGCAATCGGAATTTCCACATTTTCGCGAGGCGGATGGTGTATACATAGAACAGAAGCAGTATATCCTTGATCATAGATTCGAACTTTACTGTGTGCGTATCTAGCCGCTCCTGAAAGTAGCACACAGCGTAGTCGGAGGGCTTCTGCGGACCATCGTCCCAATCGAAGTGTCCCGTCAAACCAACGGCCACACCTAAGAGAAGCAGCATGATCAACATGGCTATGGCGCGCCAGATTAGTTGGTTAAGGTTGTTCCAAAAGTAGTTCCGAAGGAATGAGAGGGCTGCCAGATGAGTGATTGAGGCAAGCCATGCCATGTCGACAATCAACTGCCAGTGGTAGGCCGACAGACCGCAGTTAAGCGCTTTGTATCCGCTGATGAGGATTGCTGTTCCGGTAAAGAGCTGAATATCCGCAAACGCAATTACACACTGGTATTGTTTAGCCTCAGGTATATCGATGGGTAAGAGGTATGCTTGGTAAAGCCGCGTGGAATACAGTGTCTTACTTTGTTTAGTGGAAGCTCAAGTGACAACAATAGTCTCTCAAGTAACAACAATAGTCTCTCAAGTGACAACCATAGTCTCTCAAATAACAATAATAGTTCAAGTTCTTCGGGCGGTAAAAAGGGGGACCATTTAAACAAAGAGCTGACATGAAAAGATATGTAATGGACAAGGTCGAAGATGCTACAATCAATTGGATTGGGGTTTTTATTCGGGGCCTCTCTGTTGTCTGTTCGAAACGGGTCCAGTCTCGGGTCGTAAGCGTAGAGGTAGTAAAAGTAGAGCAAGCCGAAGACCGTCCAAGTAGTAATGAGGAAGGACAAGGTGACCTGAGACTTGGTTAGCCCATTAGTGCTCATGGAGAAGCACTGTATGCAAGAGATAGCCGTACACCAATACCTGCAATGTCACCATAAGCCGTGATCTCCTTGGGATGCGATGAGCAGTTGTAGCTACAGGCATCGGCCATGATGTTGCCACAAGAACGGGTCGTCTAGAGTATCATGTTCCTTGATCGTTTTGTGAGAAGAAGAGGATGGTGATGACGTTTTAAGAGGTCTCTTGTTTTGATTGCAGCCTGACGACGGTAGGTCAGCAATGCCTCCTCAATGCACACACAGGCATCGCTTGGGCAATCAGGGTCTGGAACTCGAGCCGGGCGTTACCCTGCTGCCGCCCTCATTGGATAATCGGAGGATTGCGCAACAAATCATTGCGCTCTGTTGCAGATTCGGCGCCCAACTGGCCACTCGCGCCATAGAGAAGCCTGGCTACAGAGCGAGTTGGGAGCCACTCAGCAACTCCCGTCGCCACATGAGCTAGAATGGAGTGGGAGTTGTCATAAAACAACACATGGAGGAGAGCTTTATGCAGAATGTGAGTTGGCGAGGGTCCAAACGGGCTTTTTCGACTTTCTCACCTGGAGGTGGTAAGGCAGAGTGAAGGGTGGCCGATAAGAACCGAAGAGCTCGTTGCGCCAAGAATTTATATGCCTCGAGTCTATTCTTAGGAGGCTCCGGTAAGCCCTTCTGCCTACTGCAAGGCTTAATTGTGTAGATAATGTGATGTCGCATTGGCTGGGAATCTGTGATCTCCGGCGATAGAATGCCGCTGTTGCCGCCTATAGCCACTACCTACCTGGTCATAGAACCATTGCCAGGCATTTTGAGACCATGCTTGGACTTATGGCTATAATCGCTCATTGAAGACGTCACATATCGGACCTTGGTAGAGGCAGAGGGTAGCTGGCTTGTTGCTGAGACCAAAGGCCTGAACCGGCGTCTTGTCGCCCCGCGATCATCAGCACTGTGCACTGCCGAAAGCCGGGCGGGCACGGGATGGAACTTGTGGCTCTTCGAGACCTCTTTGACGAGCAAAATGTGTTTCGGCCTTGATAATGAACTCGTTCCGTGTAGGGGAACAGATAAACTATAGACAAGCCCCAGCTATCCCTTCAACTATCGTATTACCATAGGTAGACCAACCGGGCTGATGTTGATGGATTCAGTGATGGCGGAGAGGAGCTTCGCACCTCACTCGCTCTTACACATCTACTTTAACTGATGTCTAACCATCCAATTATCCAGCATCTAGATCACTGAAAACAAAGTCACGTTTCCGGCGACAATGGGTGGACCCTTGCTGCACGAGGGTCCGAGGCCAGTGTCATCTAGCGCGCGACGCTATTGATCTTGGACATTAAACTATGAGTTCTGGAACTCGGCGCTGAGCGGCGCGATATGAGTTGCAGGGATCTCAGACTCCACATAAACTCCATTCGGGTCCGAGTCTCAACTGACCATGACCTCTAGGCCGTTCTGGCCCAAGACGCTGGTAACTCGAACTGGCTCGGCCTGGTCGTCATGATCGACACCTCGAAGGATCTACAGTCAAAAGCTGGAGGGCTACGGTCTTGACGACTCAACGTGGGTAGGCGATGCTTGGCTAGACCTCTCTTAAACTGCAGCGCGAGCAACCGAAGAGATTTTGAGTCAAAAGAAACGTTCAGCTAGACCCGCTTCCGAGGACATTGCCTTTTTAAGCCCGCGAGGCGTTCGATAGCTCACTATACCACGCCGGTTTAGATCTGGTGCCTGCGTCTTTATCCAATTTATTGGGACGGCTGAAATCCTTCGCTGGGCAAGTTCCCGAAGCCTTTATTCACCACCATGGAGCCAGGTCTGGGCGCCAGCAAGACCATGTCAGGGGTTTCTTTTAAACTGTTCGGATGAGGCGGCGACAACCGTTGATGGCGGACGCCGCTGGGTTTTCCCATATATTACGGTTGGCCCGTCGTCGCTGAGTGGCGCGAGCTATCGTGCTCCTCAACGCCTTTCGTTCATTCTTTCTTTCCATAGCCTCTGTTGGCTTCCAGTCCACTCGTTCGCACGATGCGTTCCGTTCCGGTGCTCGTGGCTTTGGCCATTGCGAGCTCGTTCGACCTCGTTGCCGCAAGCAAATGCCACCCCTCGGCTTCCGCTCCGAGCGGCACTGGCACGACGTCGGGGACTGCTCCTCCTTCTACAACCACGACTGAGCACCCAATTGTCGTTACCAATGCCGTCGTCAATGGCGACTTTGGAGGCTATGATCCTTCGGCGGATGGAGGCATCTACGCCTTCGAGGCCGGCGGCGCGGCTAAGCTCCTCCAAGGTCCTGGATATCAGGGCGATGGCAGCAAGGAGAAGAACTGCGTTCAGCTCAAGACAACCAAGCAGGCCTCCACTCCCGTCAAGCGAGATACTGGGTTCGACAACCCCTGGATCCAGCAGCAGCTTGAGGAGATGCAGCCGAGCGACTACACCGTCCGGTTCTGGTATGTCATTATGAGCAACACCATCGCGGATACCTGCCGCATCGAAGGGTACTATGGCGGCGACATGTTCGGAGCCACCCCTTACTTCCCTGTGGTTACAGATCCTGTAGGGGATGAGTGGGTGAGCTTTGTCGACTCCATGCCTGTCACGACGACCAGCGGCATGATCCGGTTCGAGTTGAACTGTGTCAATGATGGCGCTGCAGAGGTCTACTTTGACCAGGTCTTTGTTTCGAACCAGATTAGCCAGGATGATATGGACAACATCTCTCTCTTCTTCCCTACCTCCCGACATGCCGCTACGCAGGCCCCTCAGCACACCAGTACTGTCCCTCCCGTCGACACGTCTATAACTACTACCGGCGATGCTGAGACGTCCACAACTGAGCCTTCATCGACGGAGCCTTCCTCGGCCAAGACTTCTAACCAGGAGACTTCGACTGACGCCAAAACCACTGGATCACAGTCTGCCACTACGTCTGCTTCATCTCCCACCGACACAGCTACTCCCTCCGGCAACAAGATCTGTGCAACCCTTGGCGCCGGTGCCCCCGGGCGAGGCTGCGGAAAGCGGCCCTACAACGCCACTCCGGCTTACAAGAGCTTCCCGGCAAGCAGCATCACGAAAGAGCAGTGCGCTGCCCTCTGTCTCGCCGACGACAATTGCCAGAGCTTCGAATGGACCTACCAGGCCAGCGGCTGCGGAAACACTTGCAACCTCATCGCCGCACTCTGGCCCGATAAGCTGACCAACGGCGCGAGCGATGCCCCTTGGGCGTATGATCGCACATGTATACAGGAGGCCCAGTGCGATGAACAGCCCGAGGGAACCGTCTGTGTCAACGTTAATGCCGATACCCCTTCAAAGTCTTGCACGACGGTCAAGGGCAAGGCAAAGGCCTGCGCCAAGCCGTTCCTCACGACTGGTACTAGGATGTACTGTGGCCTCAGCAACGAGTGCCGAGATCTGTGTGCCAAGTATCCTTCGTGCAAGTCGTATGCTGCTACCTTTGGCAGCTGTAGTCTGTACGATGCTCGGTCGTCTGAGATTGCTGAAGCTGGCCCTGAATCGTACTGGTTCACGGATATGGATTGCCATACCTGCGGGGAGGGCAATGCCTACTTCAACTACGTCACCCCCGTGCAAGATCCGGACAACATGCCTGTTTGGTCGTGTCCTGCTGAGACTTCCAAGCCTACGACTTCGGCTGCGGTTACTCAGAGTACTGTTAACTCGGTGCCTGAGACGACTTCGAGCGCCGGAATCCCCGAAACTACATCCGGTGCTGAGGTCACCAGCCATGGTTCATCTCTCCCTCCGCCATCAACTACTGTAGCTTCGCCGACTACCAAGGCTGCCGAAACATGTGCCAACGGCGTCCCATCCCCAGGACTCTGCTTCCGCT
The DNA here is from genome assembly GCA_013623625.1 of Fusarium setosum. Lineage (NCBI taxonomy): Eukaryota > Fungi > Ascomycota > Sordariomycetes > Hypocreales > Nectriaceae > Fusarium > Fusarium setosum. The sequence continues at coordinate 10,434 of JABFFE010001270.1, forward strand.
CGAGCCCAACCCCCTCCAGCTCTACGTGCTGGAAGAACGGCGTGCCCGAGTGGATTGACGCCTATGGTTATAATCTTGAGACATACCCAAACCAGAACACGGTAGACGACTGTGCCCTCATCTGCAAGCAGGACAAGATGTGCAAAGCCTTTGGATTCGACGCCACCCGCGCGAAGCTGCGCTGCATGTTCAGTCCAGAGCTCATGGAAGACGCACACTTTGTCGAGGACTCGTCGAACCCCGTTGTGTGGAACGACATGGAGTGCTACAGCTGCAAGATGTGCAATGACAAGGATACGGCTTCCACGACGACGACGACCCAATCTGCATCGCCTCCAGAGCTGACCTGCGCTGCCCACAACGACGGCCGGGGCTGCAGGTACAAGGACAATGGCGAGTTCCCGCTCGGCTCAAATGGCAAGCCCGTCAGCCCCTATGTTTGCTGGAGCAATGGAAAGATCACCAATGGACAGTCTTGGACGGTGAGCTTTGACGACTGGCCTTATCAGCACGAGGTGGATCACTGTGTTGGTATCTGCCAGCAGCTTTCCAACTGCAAGGCTTCGGCGTGGAACCGCGATACCGACCGGTGTGAGTTCATCAGCACTTCTCTCCAGGAGGCTGGATTCAAGAGCGTGGCTGGGAGTAACGTGTTTTGGAGCGATAATTTGTGCTGGGATTGTTCGAATTTCTGTAAAGATACCCAAAGCACTGGGACTTGGACTGGGACCGGGACAGGTCCCTTGACTACTCAGCCTCCTACGACCATGTTGACTTCAACTCGGAAGGGGGATGATGGACAGGAGGGAGTTTCTACCACCAAGCCCGCTACCACCGATGGCTCTGGAGAGCAGACCACGTCCCAAGCTCCTACTACTACCACCAAAGCACCACAAGCTGAGCCGACAGACTGTGCTGTCCCCACGGCGTCTCTGAGCGACGACGTCACTTGTGGTCTCCCTGGCGCGGCGGGCAACCAAGTCCAGACATATCGTCTCCAAGACTATGTCATCAAGCCCGTGGGCAGCCTCGCAAAGTGTGCGTCGATCTGTCTGCAGCGAGCGGACTGCCAGGGCTTCGATTACCAGAAGCAGAGCACCGTCTGTTATCCGTATACGGTTGGGCCTGCTGGACTGGGTATTACATACAACCCGCAGTCTTCAGACCGATTCTATGATAGAGACTGCTTCAAGTGCGCCTCTTGAGCAATCATTTAAGAGAATATTTGTTTTGTTATAGAGATTGTATGTAGCATGGCGCAGCGCTAATATTATATTCCCCCTTGTTCTTCGTCCGTTTCCTGACCACTTCTCCCCTGCTTATCGTGAAACATGGCCGCGTCGCTTATTGGGCTTAGTAGGTCCATTGTTCGCAAGCCAAGGTGTTTGAGGAACACCTCGTGGTATGTTTTTTCCCACCGTTTCTACGGCAAGGGTCTGAAACGTGGGATGCACCCTTGGCAGCGGGCCATCGGTCGCTGTCAACTTCTGCTGGGTCCGCGACCGGATGCCCAGGCGGGAATATTGTCGTCCGCCAAACGGAGGGTAGAGATTGATACGCTCGGTAACCCTGGCTTAATTTAAATAAGTCTAAAATGAGCCTAATCGACTGACATGGTGAGGTTAATCGATGGCTTTAAATCAACCACAGTCCCCCTCAGAAACTCTCGTCATGTTTGTTCCTGGCAAGTCACTTTCGTTCAGTAATCTTCCTTCGTTAAGTTTTTTGACTCTATTCATTCTTTTTTTTTCTATTTGCTTGTCATACGGCCGCGCCGTCTTCTTGTCACAATGAAGCAATTCGCCCTCCTTTCCCTCCTCCCGGCCGTCCTGGCCTGTGCCAACCCCAAGACCAACGAGTGCGCCAAGGCCGTCGCCGCCAACGGTTCCTCTGTCTGCACGTCGTTCAGCGAGACGGCTGAGCTTCCCTCGTGGGCCTCTGCCTGCGGCAAGGCCAAGAACGTTGTCAAGGAGTGCAAGTGCCAATTCGCCGCTGGCGGCGATGCTGCCGCTTCTGCTGCTGAAGACGAGGATGAGGAGACTCCCGTCCAGACTCAGGATTCTCCTGCCCAGACTGAGGCTCCTGCTACTACCCTTGCCACTGTTGTAGCTCCCTCGGCTGGCGCTTCTGAGGCTCCCGCCTCTGAGCCTGCTGATGAGGAGCCTGCTTCTTCTGCTGCTGGCGGTGCCTCTTCTGTTGCCGAGAAGCCTTCTTCACCTACTGGTGGTGGTGAGGCTACTGAGGGCGGTAGCTGCGGTGCTGCCGAGGTTGACCAGCTTGTTGGTTACGGTGATGGAACTACTGGTGGCGGCAGCGGCGAAGGCACCACTGTCACTTCTTGCGCCGACCTCACCTCGGCTGCTGCCAAGGGCGGTGTCATCAAGATTGACGGCAACCTGAGTGGTTGTGACATTATCCGTCTTGAGAGTGACACCTCTGTCATCGGTGTTGGTTCTGGCTCAGGTAAGTTGAAGAAGGCATACTACAAGGTGACTTATACTAACACGTCTTTCCATCAGGCCTCACTGGTGGTGGTTTCCGCATGAAGGACGTGTCCAACGTCATCATCCGCAACCTCAAGATGAACAACCCCCCCGAGGGCAAGGACCTCATCGACATCGAGAGCTCGACCTACATTTGGGTGGACCACTGCGACCTCTCGGCCGAGGGCATCACGGGCGACAAGGACCACTACGACGGGCTCTGCGACGCCAAGCGCGGCTCCGACTTCATCACCGTCAGCTGGACCAAGTTCTCGGACCACTGGAAGGCCAGCCTGATCGGCCACAGCGACAGCAACGCCGACCAGGACACGGGCAAGCTGCACGTCACGTACCACCACAACTACTGGTCCAACATCAACAGCCGCGCGCCCTCGGTGCGTTTTGGTACTGCCCACATCTACAGCAGCTGCTACGAGGACGTGCCCACGTCCGGCATCAACTCGCGCATGGGCGCCCAGGTGCTTGTTGAGCAGAGCTCGTTCAACAATGTGCAGCGGGCCATTGTCACCAACCTGGACAGTGAGGAGGAGGGATTTGCTTCCCAGAAGAACAATGTCTTTACCAGCAGTGACACTCAGATTACCCAGGAGAAGGACTTTACTCCTCCCTACAGCTACACGTGAGTTGTACCCTATGGATAGGTTGAACTATGTGCTAATGAGAATGATAGGACCGACCCTGCTAGCTGCATCTGCGAGTTAGTCAAGGGCAAGGCTGGTACTGGAGTTGTCGCCTAAGTGAAGGGATTGAGTGAACAAGGGGCTTTATTGATGGATATTATTCTGGTTACTTATTCAGGTCATGTACGACCGTGTATATACAATAAATAGTGACGGGACTACCTCGAGCGATCAATGACAGCACCAGGTTGACCCTGCGCTTGACTCTGATTCAATGGGCGGCTAACCACGCGAGGGACAAGTCGGCGTTAATTACTCCCTCGGCCCAGACATTGCCAATGATGAGTTGTCTGCTGCAGGGGTGAAGGCCTTGTATTGGCTCGCTTAGGCTATATCGGGACCTGGTTATACCCCCTTCACTCGACGTGTCTCAAGCCACAATGGTCGGTGAGGCGCCCAAAGGGAACAGTTTAAAAAGAAATGGGCGCATGGCCAGGTCAAGCTGACTTTTCTAATCATCTTCAAGAATGGACATCGAGGACTGGCAGGCGAGAAGAATCAGAAACGTCCGCTACCTCCAGGATGGCGGCGTGAAGCCTTGGCCGTGGAGCATCCAGGTGCAGATCCTCGGCGCCAAGGGGAGTGGCCGGCATAGTCTCCTCAACAGGGTAAGTAAAACTTTGAGAAGAGGTGAAAAAAATCTGTCTAATTGTGGTTTAGATATGTTCGGATGAGTTTACTGTCCATGATGGGTCCTACAGAGATTACGACAGCGGCTGCAAGCAGACTCGTGTCCAGGGCCTTACCTGCAACGTCTGGTTCGAGACGCCGACTTCGCTCTCGTCTCATGGCAAGGGACACGCTCTTACTAAGCCGGAGCTCTTCTTCTGGCTCACTCGGGGAATGAGGGATTGCGACGCCCTCATTCTGGTCTTTGACTTGACCGACTCTGAGAGCTTTCGAGCGCTCTGCAAGTTTTGCGCCCGGTGTGAGATTGAACGTGTCGGAGTTGCGCCCGGGATTAGTCTGCCGTGTGTCGTTGTCGGCACAAAGGCAGACAAGCCCAACCAGATGCATGCTGCCGACGGACAGCGCCTGGCAGAGCGTCTGGGAGGTCGTTTCATCGCATGCTCGTCGTTAACGGGCAGAGGCGTCCCCGAGCTGGTGGAAGCGGCGATTGGACCCGTGGTAGGCACGAGGACAAGGCTGATGCATGAGAGCGAGGATCTTCTGGGGCAGGCGATCCGGGCGTTGCTCGCGTGGCTGGGCGGGAAGAGGAGGGGCTTGAGGAAGCGACTGAACAAGAAGATGAAGAAGATGTCGGAGACCAAGGGACCAATATCGGCGGCAAAGTGCACCGGTGCGCCGCCGAGGTGGACGATGAGGGACTTGATCACTCTGCCTCTGTGTCAGAGCCTGAGTGGCTTCGAGTCGGAGAGCAGCGAGACGTCGTTGTTGCTGGAGCCGTGTCCGCCCGAGTATCAGCTATCGGTGGATCTGGTTGAGCCGGCCGCGACGGATTGGGCGCCGAGGTTCTGAGGGTCAGTGTTCAGATCCGGATATACCGGCGCGAGTGTCGGCAAAAGAGTGGACCTTCGGCGCCGAGATACCGGAGCACGGACCGAAGACCTGCTGTGACAATGGATTGTCACGATGAAGCGCCGGCGTCCAACGCTAACTTGGCTGTTTCCTTTGTTAAAAGTTGGAGATTGGCGTTGGATGTATATGCGGGGGAAGCCCTAAGAAATTGGAGAAGACGGGGCACCAGAGAGAGTTGGAGACGATACCTTGTACGTAATACCGGGTCGTGTGCAGGATTTTTCTCGTCCATGTTTTATGATTATGACTACACGTTTCGAAAGATCATTCGCGGCATTGCATTGTGCTTCAAGTTGTGTAAGGTGGGCTGTGACGAACGGGCAAGAATGAGTGGTAGCTGGTCAAAGGCATCGACATAGTCATGGCAACTCCAATACTCTCTGGAGACAACCCTAGTCAAAGTCCCATGCGACCGTCTAACCCACGCGGTTAGCTTCGCCGCCAGAATGAGTTTAAGCTGAGGACCTCTTCTCCAAACTTGGCATTGGCATTAGCTATTGGCTAATACTGAAGCTCTCAAACCCTTGTTAGCACGTTTTTCGACTCCCTTGGTGGAACCACATGAGGCCATTGCAGTCGGTGTCTACCGTCCGTCACGGGCGGATTTGCTGCTTTCGGAAGTTGACACGCTCGTCTGGCAGATCTGCCATGAGGATCGACTCGGGGATGGGTCTTGCTGGAGGTTGTTGTCCGGACTGCGGGAGTTGCCAAGCTCTGCCTTGGCTGCGCATTCATTGGCGTTGGTTGGTTGCAATGAAGGCGGGAAGGGTGGAATATTTATTGGTGTTGAGGCGCTAGCTGTGCACAGCAGAGTTTTCTGGAACGCCCTTCACAAGCTTCTCTCGACTCGGGTCAAGGCCCAACCGCCATGACGAAAACGCAGAGACGCCATGCTTTAAAATCATTGGGCTGATGGATCATGATCATCGGTAGAAACACCCGACACCTCTACGCATGCTGGCTGCCCTGGTGAAACAGCGAGGCTGATGTTGTGAACCGCGGTGGAATACGACGCTGTGGCGAAACAGGCACTTGGGGGGAGGATTGGCGGGAGGCTGCTGGAGCTGAATTGGGTCATATGCAGGGCTTTTGATTGTATTTTCGTTTGCGCAACGGGAAGTATTGATGCCTTAAAGGGAGTTGAACCACCTGTCTTGACTTATGACTGGGTGTCCAAACCTCCCAGTTTTAGCCGCCGGGGAGACCAACGCTTTCGAGGTAATTAAGCTTAAGCTAAGCTCAGTTAGTCCTGTCGATCAGGCGCTATCCACGCCGTACAGCACACTGGAACGCGCTCTAAACAATCTCACTCTTGTCTCTGCAATTCAGGCCCTTCCTCGCCGCAGGTCGCACTCGTCGTCCTCGAAGCTATAAAGTGCTTGCATCATGTAGCTACCCAGCGGTAGGGCTTGAAAGGAGCCTCCGGCTTGTCTCGTATTTTCGGCCAAATTTAAAGACACGGCTAGCACGGCAAACGCCTTTTTCAGTGCGGAGGGAACAAGGGCAAGGGGGCAGATCTCATCTAGCTAAAACCCCCCCTGCCAACCTTGTTGTAGGGCCTTAAACTCTATGGAGAAGTCATCCCGACGACAAAGGTCCCCTGAAACATTGTAGCGACCAACGAACGAGGCTACGTGTCTGCTGTTGTATGCGCTCCTTTTTATCTTACAGGCGTCTATTCTAAGCGTCGTGGATTTGCATGCGCCCTCAGTCTCGGCACTTGGCTCGAGCGTCCGCATGCGTTGTTGGCCCGTCGGGTGGTTTTTCGGGATCTAAGCCGCTTCCAAGATTGGCACTTACCAGCATCTCAATGGCTTGTGCTACAGGTCTGGAAACACATGATCAGCCCTCGCAGGAGGACCGTGACCCGGCGTGTAACGAGGCCATCTGTCTGCCCTCGATGTGCCGAAATGAAGCTGTCACCATCAAGGAAAGATCCGTTGAATGCCTCTAAATCATGTCCGAGGTTCAATCTCAATTATAAAAACGTTAATGTATAGGCCTTGTATCTGCGTTTCCTTCATCATCCCCAATCCAGAGCTCTATCCATGACAATGATGGTTCCGTAGACCCTATCTCCGCCTCGTGATGCGATCATAATCCCTCTCTTTTTGTTTCGCATTACCTAAGACAGTCATATATACAATTTCATGCGATATCCTGTAAGATGTTCTGCAAGATACCGTATCCAAGTCTCCGCTTAGACGGTGTATCGGAAAAAGGTGGCGTCGTCACCGGAGTCCTGCTCCATCTCCTTCTCGGCTCGGGTGTACTCGTGGGGAGACTTGTGGGTGCTGTCGCGGCGAGCGTTCTCACGGCGGAGGTAGATGGTCATGAAGATGCAGAGAATGCAGCTCATTGTGGTAGTGCCGACCAGGGTAGCGTGGCCGGAGCGGTAGTGAGGTGCGTCATCCTTGCGGTAGACGAAGCCAGAGACGGCACCGCCAAGGTTGCCCTATTGACGACAGGGTTAGTGAGACTGCGGCTTGTGCAGGTGAGACAGCAGGATAACTTACGAAGCCGACATGCATGGCAATACCAACTCCTCGCTTCAAGGAGCCGCCGATGTTGTTGCCGTTCCAGGCCACACCCTGGGGAACGTTGGGGTAGATACCGCAGGTGATGAGGAAAGCGGCAAAGTACTTGGCGCCGTTGGACTCGACAGCGGCAAGGATGGCAAAGCCGACCATACTAGGGATGTTAGTGGGTTGCATATTCGAGATGAGTGCGATACCCAGGTCTCAGCGACCGGGTCTAGAACTCGCTGGAGACTTACGCGACAATACAGAAAAAGATCATGTAGATACCACGCTGGCCGTGCTTGTCGGCGGCGAAACCACCACCAATGGTGAACAGGCAAGCGACGACGTAGGGAGGGACAGTCATGAGCTGAGCCTTCTCGTTGGTGTAGCCAAGGCCCTGGACAATGGTAGGGAGGAAGATGGAGATGGAGTAGAGGGGAGTGTAGATGCCGATGGTGATGAGCATGTGCACCCAGATCTTCCAGTCCTTGAGGGCATCGCGCATGAACTGCCACTTGAACTCGTCAGAGAGGACGGATCGGTCCTCTTCGAGACGGCGGACCACCTCCTTGCGCTCAGTGTCGTCGAGGAACTTGGCAGTGTCGGGGTAGTCATACATGACGAAGAAGGCCATGACAGCGAAGCAAAAGGTGACGAGGCCCTCGATGATGAAGATCCAGGCCCAGCCGTCGAGACCGCCAACGCCCTGCATCTCCATGATGCCACGGGCCAGGAGACCACCAAAGGCACCGGCAGCAGTGGCAGCCGAGAAGAAGATGGCCATGCGGAGACCGCACTCGTGGCGCTTATACCACATGGTGATGTAGTAGGTGATGCCGGGGAAGAGACCACCCTCGGCGAGACCCAGGGCCATGCGAGTGGCCAGGAGACCGCCAAAGTTGTGGACGGCACCCATGATGCAGGTCATGATGGACCAGATGACCATGATGAAGGGGATCCAGATGGAGGGGCGGAAGCGCTTCATGGCCAAGTTGGATGGGATCTCAGCCGCGACATAGAAGGGGAAGAAGACGGAGACGGCGATCTGTGAGGAACATGGTTAATTCTCTATCAGGATGAGAATGTTGAGTGTGTACTCACGTTGTAGTCCCATTTGCCTGTCAAGCCTAGGGACTCCTCGAGGCCGGCTAGTTTGGCATTGCCAATGTTGGCACGGTCGAGGAAGGAGAGCAGGTAGAGCAGGGCGAGGAAGGGCAGAAGATGGGTGTCCATCTTGCGAAGGAGGCGGCTGGTGGCCTTCTGGTCAAAGACCTCATCGGAGGCGTCCTCGTGGAGGGAGATGGCCTTCTCGTAGTCGACTTTTTCTGTCGACGAGTTCTCGGCCTGGTGGCTGGCCACCTGGGCGTTCTTGTGGTCGTGAAGCATGTTGACTATGCTGTTGAGGGAGCGAGAGATGGAAGGCTCAAAGATGGGGAAGGAGGATGGTGATATACAAGAAGGAGTTGTTGTCCTCGAAGGAAGGAGGAGAGGATGAGAGAAGAGGAGGCGGGATGCTCTGGTCTGAAGAACAAGAGGGAAAAAAACCCGGGGAAGAGTCCACCTTTTTATGATGGGAAAAAAGAAAGCCTCGACGATATGGAGATGGACCAGAGCTAGCTACCTAGCTGGACCATCCCTTCCCCAGATCATCTCTTCGGGAACCGGGTTACGCCGGGGCCAACAAGTGTCATGCTCTGGCGACAACTGCTGCCCATCTTTTTGGACGCCTCCTCCGTCTCTGTCGACTCTCCACTTTGCGCACGAACGGCAGCTAGCATGGATGTGTGAAGGGAAGTGTGTGTGGAGAGGGAGAGGACGGCGATGGAGACGGAGGCTTTGTTGGAGGAGGAGGAGGAGGAGAAGGAGAGGAGACGAGGAGAGAGGTATGGAAGGTAAGGCAAGGTAGAGAGAGGAGGGATGTGGGATGAGGACCTAAGGGGAAGAGAGAATGGAACAGCCTTGGAAGAGCTACTGGGCTGTCGAGTATCCTCCCCCCGGGGCCGCTAACCAAGAACGAGCGGGAGAACAACCTGCCAACGGGCGGCTGTCAGTGGCCAGTCTGTGCTGAGAGCACTATAGAACGAGGTGGACAGTGGATAATTTTAGTGGGCAGTCGACCCGACGTTTCCATCCATGGATTTCACTCTTACAGCGGCCAGGCTGTGCGTGTTCCTATCAGGGCTGTGTACGCGTCCCATTCTTGGTGAAGCACACAGAGCATCTTACGGCACGAGCAGCGAGGCAACACGCAAGAATGGCTGAGCATGAAACAGCGCCTGCCTCGTGGGGATTGGTCTTTATCGCTGCACCAGCAAGCCTTTCTCTCTCTCTCTCTCTCTCTCTCTCTCTCTCTCTCTCTTTTGTGTGTGTGGGAGTGACCCTTTTTCACTACCTGCCGAGCCGTTCCGTCGCCAGCACGGTTCAAGTTAGGGCGAAGACTCGAGGCTTACAGCACCATCAAACCCGCCCAGGGCATAACAGTTGAAAGCGGCCAAGTGTCAAGTTTCTTGTTTCTGACAGCCCCCCGAGCTGGCTGGCTGGCTGGCTGGTGCCGTACTGTATGTAAACAAGGGGGGGTGCGCACTTTTCCAGGTTTCAAACGGTACTAACCGGTGTAGAAACATAAATCGTTGCCGGTTGAATACGAGCCATCCATCTCATCTCCTGTGCTCGACAACTCTTCTCCTTGGCATCAATGTATGGAGGAGGTCTTTTGGTCTTCCCCAGACTCTGAGAATGGGACATCATTTCTCTATCCAGCATCTCCTTGCTTTTTTTGCTCAGCCATTACAGTACATGACCAAAGTTCCCTGTTCGTAATCAAGTTCCAGGAGGTGATGCGTTTCGTGTTCCCCCCTTCCTAGCCCCAGCTCACTCAATGACCAAGCCTCGTTACTCCACACTGCCCACGACACGAGTCGGCACGCGCCGAGAACGTTGCGGCACTGTGCGTCTGAACGTTCTTCTACATGAATGTAATTACTATCAAGCAACGGCGGCAAAGCTAGAACTTGTTTTGTATATACACCAAATAGTAATCTTCCAATTACCAAAGCAGCGTCAAAATGTCTGCTAGTGGCTCTGATGTCAACTACAGTCAATACACACTTCTCGTTCATCACCCCGTCTGCACCTCCCCGGTGACATCCATATGAGATAAAACAGTCCTGTACCAACTGCTAGAAAATCATATTAACCAGCTAGCATGAAACATTGTCAACCTTCTGTTCTCCTTTCACTTCCTCCTCCTCTCTCCTATTGCCCTCTTTTCACACTCAAGCTCTCCTCCACCATCCCCATTGGCCACCCTCTCGACACCTCTCCCCATCTCACGAACCCCTTGCTACTCCATGTCCAATCACAGTCCCGCACGGCCTCGTCGGAGGATCTGCTAGCCTCTTGCTGAAACAAGCCCTACCATTTCCCCCCTACACGTACAGCTACAATATGCAAGCAAGCTCAACCTGTCCATACAGAGCCGAAAACAACCCGTCAAAGTCAGGGGTAAATCGTGACTGTGCCCATGCATCTCATCTTGAAACGCATGCTCACCTGCCTCTTCCTTTATTAAGCAGCCCGAGATATCGCGAATACGTAGCCTCAGTCTGGGCCACGCCTTTTGGCCCAGAGCCATGAAGGTGAAATGTTCCAATATCATCATGACCTCGAGTCTGGAGACAATGGAGACGCGCGTAAATAGGTATACATAGTGAATTAGGAATTGGCTGCTCTTAAAGGTAGCCGCCTCTCGAACCCGATAACTCGATTATCCCCCGGCGACATGACAGCTCCATAACATCGGGTCCAACCAACCGGCAAATGCAAACATCTCAGTTCTTTATTTCCTCTATATTGTCTTTATTACTCTGTTCAGAATGATTCTCTCGTGCATGACATTTCTCGCTTGCACTTGAAAGCTGGCTTGTGTTTATGCGGCAGACAGTCCTGCTCTGCTCAACCTCTTCAAAAGCTTCCAGAGTCTCCTATATGACCCGACTCCTAGCACTCAGGGTATTTGTCCTAGCTTTCATCGCATGTCATCATCATCCATAGCAGAGGCTTGGGCACCTTGGGCAAGGTAACTGGGCAGAGAGACGTCCACACTTGGGACATCCTCTTGCCAAGAATTGAGGTGCTAAAGAACTTTCGCCCGTAACGCCAAAGAAAAACATCATCTGGGGAATATATGCGTCGCCTTGCTTCCAAACCACATTCAAAATGCCGAAACGCAATAAGAGCGCATGCTCCTCAATATCGTCAGGTGCTCGCCCTTTATTTGGCGTGCTTCTTGAACGCGAGCAAGTCCGCTAGGCTGCCCAGTGGGCAACCGTGTCGCAAAAAGTCATGAGCCAAGAGCTCATCGGCTGAGGCGCGGCTCTTGACATCTACGCACAGGCAGACAGACAAGAATGCCTTGAGCTCCTTGCTAAGCTTCTCGGGCTTCTTGAGCCGAGGGGTTCCGTTGGTGGCGATGAGGTACAGCGCCTTGAGAGGTTCCTCGTTCAGGTAAGGCGGTTCAGACTCGATCATTTCAATAGCCATGATACCCAGAGACCAGATGTCAACTTTGGGCCCATACTCCTTTTGCTTGACAACCTCAGGAGCCATCCAGTAGGGCGTGCCAACCATAGTGGCTCGCTTTGACTTCGTCTCTGTGAGCTTGGCGCAGAATCCAAAATCCGCTGAATTTGTGTTAGAGCTCCAAACGTCATCCAGTCCCTGTCCAAAAACTTACTAATTTTGACATTTCCGCGAGCGTCAAGCAGGACATTGTCACTCTTGATATCACGATGAATAATGTTCTGTGAGTGAAGGTGTTGCAATCCTCGGCATGTCTAAGGCATTTGTGAGATATGATCGGTGTTCATGGGGGTTTGATAACCTTACCTCGTGGCAGATGGTAGAGATCTGCTCTTCAGAAATCGATGGGTTGTTGTCAATCACATCGGTCAAAGCACCACCCTCCATGTACTCCATAACGACCCAGAGTTCTGCGTTGTTGTTGCGCAAGAAAGCATCCAGGAAGTTAACAATGTTACGATGGCGGCTGTCCTTCATAACCATAATCTCGTTCACAATAAGCTCCTTGCGTGGTTGATGAGCGAGATCCATTTGCTTGATGGCAACCTGGGCCCGAGGACCCTGCGCGCGCAGAATGTCACGAGCGATGCCCACAGCTGTTTCCTTGATCTTGGCCACATAAACCGATCCGGAAGCACCCTGTCCAATCTTCTTCTGCTTAGAATAAGAAATGTTAGGGTCATCCTTGGAAACAGCCTCCTTGAGCTTGGCCATGACCTCACTCTCAGACATGGTGGACATCCGGACGTCCTGCTTGCGCTCGGACGGCGATGGCTTGGCTGTCAGAGCTGCCTCAGCGGCCTTAACGCCATCAGACTGCGGCTGAGGCTGGCTGGGCTTGGGTGCAACATTAAGAGGCTTCACGGGGGCAGGCAGCCTCGAGGCCTGAGCCTGTTGCTGGGGCTGTCGCGGCTGCGATGCTTGGTTGCCGTTGGGATAACGGGGAGCATTTGCGTGACCAGTAGCAGGGCTGTCATTGCGAGTTCGCTGAGCTTGAGCAGGATCTCGGAGAGCGCCAGAGCTGGGCTGTGAAGCCAGCGGTGGCCGCTGGGAGGAGGCAGTTGGAGCAGGAGGAGCGGGTCGCTGTGCTCGGAGACTGCTTTGCTGGGGAGAGGCCTTTGGCGCAGGTGGGGCGGCTCGCGATGGGTTGAAACGATCAGGTTGGGGAGAAGGCGATCCGCTGTATCCACCAATCTCTTGCTGGGCTAGTGGGACCTTCGTCTTAGGAATGGCGGCGTTGTAGGCCTCAAGGTCACGACGGTTCTGCTCCTCGATCTCGCGCTCACGTTGTCTTTGGGCCTCCAGCTGCTTCTTACGCTGCTCTTCCCTTAAAGCTTCCTGAGACACATAGTTAGGGGCCATAGCCTGCATCTGCTGGCGCTGCTGCTGCTGTTGTTGTTGCTCCGAGGGTGAGGGTCGCTCGTCAGGTCGAGCTGGCCGCTCAGGGCGGCGAGGGGCATTTGCGGTAGACTGGGGAGGCGTCGTGTTGTACCCTGGGCGTTGAGAGGCAGAAGGTGGCGCAGGTCGAGGAGGTGCTACAGAAGCACCGCTGCTGTATCCGAGCTGCTTGTTTCCTTGGCTTTGAACCGGGGGAGTAGGTGTCAGACTGGGATACTGATTAGGATTCTCAGCCCGCTTGGCGAGATCAGTGTAGAAGTCAAGAACTTCAAAAACCGCTTGAGGGTTGCGCTCATAGTCCTCCTTGGTGATGGCAGACGAATTGAGCAACTTCGACCACTCCGGGGGTAGCCCAACAAACTCTCCTGTCTTAGGATCGAATCCGACATGCACGGCGTGGGAGAAATTAGTAGGGTTGCTGACGCCGCCCATTCCTGGACAGGCACCATAAATGAAGTCAATCCACTCATAGAGATCATCGTCGCTCTTGACCTTGATCTGAAGCGTCTTGGTCTGCCCATCGTCATCACCGGGGCTGTTGGACGCGCCGTCGGGCTTGCGCTTGATCTCAAAGATGGTTCCGGCGGCTTCGACTCGTCCGACATTGACAACATCCCTCAGGTACAACGTATAGGAAACTTTGCCTCCTTCCGTCTTGTGAAAATCGAGCGACTCTTTGCGGAGGATCAGGAATTTTTGCTTCCAGGGCTGGATGAAGTTCTTGCTCTCCTTGACTGACGCCCACCCCTCCTTCTTAATTGCAACCCCTCCTAGGCCATCGGTATTGTTGGACTGTTGGCGGGCAATCGGGAGTGAGATGGTGGAACCAGTGTATGTGGAAGTTGCGGTACTGCGAATAGGGGAAATAGCCATGTTGGCCATGCTGCCTGGTAGGTTGGTATTCGGCGTTAGATTCAACCTAGGTCGATCGGTGGGAGGCCGGGGCGCTGGGCCCGGGTTCATGAATTGCCCTGATGAGTACATACTGCGAGGCGTCAGTTACCGGCCGCCAATGCAATATCCCCGTTCTTCTTTGTTGCTGACGCTGCCATAGTGTGCGCTGAGGGTGCTGCAGCTCACCCCTGGAAAGAGGGGATGGCGGCCATGTAACCACCCAGCTACGGGCAGCGCGACTAGGCGACCACGAATCTCCCACATGTCCCAAATTCTCGGGTTTGAAGCCAGGAAGCACAAGAATCGTGTGGGAGTAAGAAGAGGCGCCGCCCCTCACCCCGCCATTGTGCCGTGACGCGCGCTGCCTCATATCGGATCCGAGGGGTAATAGTGTAGCAGACGTACCTGTTTTGAGCCATCTTGGATTATTTGAGCCGCAGAAAGCGCAAGAATTGATGAGTTGGGCCGAGCACGAGAATAATAATTACCGACGACGCGCAGGTAGCGTAAACAGTGAACGCTGCGTTCGCTGGCTTTCTCAACTGCAGTAGCGGTGGGCGGTTCTAATAGATGACCAGCTCAGGAGTACTGAAACGGGCTCTGAGCGGTCGCAAGTACCGACGATCGAAAGGCACCTGCAAGACCAGGAACGGCGATTCGATCTTGGGCGCAAAAGGAGACCTTCTCAGCAGCTGAATAGAGAGGTCATGTAGTCGAGAGTCCGTCCTGGGCGGTGATTAGAGTTGAGGTCGCTCCTCGGTGACGAGCACAGGGGACGAGGTAAGATGCGCTGGCTCCAGCGGGACGCGAGAGGGCGGCCGAATGCAGGTCTCTCTGCGCACACGGGGAACCTGTCAGCTACCCGAGGTTCGGGAAACGGCTGTAAAACGGACAACGTGCAGCTTGCAGAACGGAATCAGGACAATGAAGGCATCTAGAAACCGCAAGCAAGACGGGACCAAGGATGGAAGTTGAAGGGAGAAGAAGGGTTGGGTAAGGTCGGGGGAGTGGGCTTGGATGATGATGGATGGCCGAGAAGGAGAAGGGGACGGAGGAAACGAGGGGTGGAGCAGGAGAAGGAGTCCCCCCAGGTCTCCAGTTGTGCAGTGCTTACCAGGTGTCAGGCGAGGAGGAGGGGGGCCAGTTTTGGCCAGTGTCTGCCAGCTGTTTGCGCCTCTTCTCGTGGTTGAGCGGCTGTCGCTAACGCCTGTCTTTCAGGTAAGGCACCTAAGATTATAGTGGAGTTGCAGACCCCCTCGATGCGCTAGGATTCAGCAAGGATAGGTGTGTATAGACGCTGAGGTGGCCAAGTGAGGGGCTCCCGTCAACCTCCCATGGTCTTGACTCGCAGCAGAGCTGCAGCGATAATGGGGCTTCTCTTTTATTCATTAAATGGTGACAATAGCATGTCAGGTATGGTAGCACGCGCCTCATGATGAACGCTTTCCCATCCATGGGGGAGATGATTGCCCCGCTTTCCTGATGATTACATCCAGATCCATCTGCTGGCACGGATGGAGTCGTCCAATCCAATTCCAGTGAGGTCCCGGCCGGCGCTGGCCAAGTCTGGGCTTGATGCAGTGCAGTCATAGATAGACGCTCACCACCTTACACCCATTCTTAGGCTCGCCCTTGAGATCATCATGGATCGTGGTGAATTCGTAGTCGCCGAAAATCCTTGGACTTGTTACGGTTCAGAAGCTTCCCATGCCCAGAAGGTTTCGAGAGCTGTCGAGAGGAGAGCTAAGATCGTCTAGTGATCCAGTCAGGCTGCGCTCGAGGCGCCCAGTTACACCATGCCGTCCACCACCATTCCTCTGGCCCTCTGCCACCGGCGTCTCGATCCCTGGGATTCTCCGTCTGCGAGAGACGTACGAAATGCAATTTGGGTCCTTTGTGCTCCGGGCCACATCTAATTTTGGGGAGAATGGCACAAACAGCCAAGGTTGCAGCGGGCAACCCGATGGGCGTTTTTGGGCTCGTACAAGCTATATCTCACCACCTATTATTGATTCGCCCTCAAGTTTATATCTGCGCCGCGCGTCTAGACCCGAGCCTCATCATGGCCCGCAGCCTCTCATGCCGAGACTGCTCTGAGACCAGGAGAGAAGGTTCCCGCTACAGATGCTCATGGCGAAACATTGCCGCCGCCGCCCACGAGGGCACGGCATGACGCGACAAAGAAAAGTACCCATACCAGACAAACCCAGCGCCAAGGCCCGCTCTCGATGGAAGTCTCCTTTGAACCGCTTGCTAGAACGAGGATCGGCGCCGAAGACGGTGACACTGACAGCGTCGGGGCGTCGACCGCGATTGGCTCGCTGGATGGATGTCCTCTGAAGGAAACCACGTTCAATGGGCAAGAAAACGACAAGACCCTAGCGGTTTCCCACAGCAGAGACGACCCCTTCCCGCCTGCCCCTGCTCGGCTACGCATGGAGGTTGACGGGGATCCAATACACATTCGACATCTCCCAACCACAAAAACCCACTATTGCAACCCAATCTAAACAGACCTCAGGTAATTCACATTTCTTTGACTGAAATCAAAACATACACTCCGCTTGGACGACGCCGCTGAGGTATCGACTGCTCCGGCTGCCAATCCCGCAAGAGAAGGGAGAAGGCCCTCGGCCAATACCTGCTCCGCAAGCCGCTAACCTGCTCTGAACTTGAGACATGCGAGCACATCTTCCACGTTGGTTCCATACTGAGCTCATGGCTTCCTCTCATATGGTATGGATTGCCTCCCTGGCACCACGCCGGCCCCTGGCCCTCCCGCTTGTTGGCCGCTGCATGCATGGACCGCAGATCCCGGAACCCTTGACAACATGCCCTGGAGCCCTGGATCCCTGACCCGCTACCAGAATTCAGGAGAATCTAAAGGACCAAGAACCGAGGATG
Organism: Fusarium setosum; assembly: GCA_013623625.1. NCBI lineage: Eukaryota > Fungi > Ascomycota > Sordariomycetes > Hypocreales > Nectriaceae > Fusarium > Fusarium setosum. The sequence goes on from JABFFE010001270.1 coordinate 27,456, forward strand.
GAGCATGTGTCAGCGTTACAGACATGGATGCAGTGCTGTCCCCAGCGACGAGATGGGTACTATACACGATATCATACACTTGAAATGGAGAGGGTGTTCAACAAACAAGCAAGCCTCTTTTTCTACCATCCCGGCCTTTTATGTAGTGTCTAGGTAGGTAATTTTAACCTGACAGATCCCAACGCCTGGCTTGACGTCCCATCTTAGGTCGGGACAACCACGCCAGCATGATTTCTATATTTTACATTCCTCTACCAGCTTTGCCTGGCTCTACTTTATCGAGCAGCAACTTCCACCTCCTGGCCCTCAAACTTGGGCAGCTCCTTCTCGATCTGAGGCCACTTCTTGTTACCCTCAACAAGTGACTTGATCGCATCAATGATCTTCTCCTGTTCAGCTCTGACCTGGTTCGTACTATCACGATCTCGCAGAGTGACGGTGCCGTCCTGCACGGTCTGGAAATCAATAGTGATACCAAGAGGAGTGCCCAACTCGTCGTTTCGACTGTATCGCTTGCCGATGCTGGCAGACGAGTCATCGACACGGCTCGAGATACCGGCGCTGCGCAGACGCTGCGAAAGCTGCTTAAGGAGTGGCTTGAACTGAGGGTTGGACGAGAGAGGTACAAGGAGAACCTTGGTTGGGGCCACAGTGGGAGGGAAAGACAGGACCTTCCAACGGTTAGCGATCAATCAGTCATCAAGTATGTGAGGAATGCTTACACCACGGGCCTCATCACCGCCGTCGCTGGCGCGAGTCCAGAAGCTGTGCTCCATGAGGGAGTAAAGGATACGGCCAATACCAAATGAAGGCTCAATCACGTTGGGCACAAACTCGCGGGTGTTCTCTACCCTCTTGCGGAACTCAATGGCGATGGAGTCCTTGCCAATCTGGACCTTGCCGTCACCGACACCAGCAACCTCCAGAGTGATGCTGCCAGTTTCACTCAACTGCTTGGCAAGCTCCTCTCGCTGTTCCTGCGGGGTAGCTTCAAGAGCCGCCTCCACAGTCTTGGCATCCTTCTTGAACAGAGGGCCGAACTTCTTCTTCTCAATATCAATCTGCCACTCCTCGATGACGAGAGGCTCCTCACGTCGCTCGCGCACCACCAAGGGGGCGCCAGTCTTCTTGGCGTGGACGCTCAAATCGTAGGCACTTCGGTCAGCGCAGCCGACACACTCAATCCAGCCAGAGGTGGTGAACAATTCGCAGTCCCAGCAGTCACAAGCGTAGTGGGCCATCTCGTTGGCCATGTGCTGGCGGAAGCGCATCTTGCTCAGATCAACGCCGATCCTTTGCATGAAAAGGTGGATTCTGGCGAGGAAGTAGCCCAGAGTCTCATTGTCAACCAGGCCTTCCTCGACGGCTTTACCAATCTTGACTGTCCTGGTGTCAGTCTTACCAGACAACTGAGTGTTGCGGTCAAGGAGAACAAGCTCGATATCCTCAACCTCGTGGAATCGGCTGTGCTTCTTGCCACCCTCGGGGTCCACAAAGTGCTCGATTTCGGCCATGAGAAACTCGCGAACACGCAGAAGACCGGCACGAGGGGAGATTTCGTTTCGGTAGGACTTGCCGATGGAGGCGGAGGCGAAAGGCATCTGGGACTGGTTGAACTCGAGGAGCTTGGCAAAGTTCAGGAACTGGCCCTGGGCAGTCTCGGGGCGAAGATAGCCAGGATAGTTGCTGCTGGGGCCAATCGAGGTCTGGAACATGAGGTTGAAGGAGACGGGCTCTGACGGCTGAACACCGGTAGCGGGGTTCTTGAGATCGTACTTCTTGATGAGCTCACCAAGCTCAGGACCACCGTAGTTGTCGATTTTGGCCAGCACCTCCTCGTACTCCTTGACAACAGCATCGTCGAGCTTGACAGCCTCCGTCTTGGCCTTCTTCTTTTTCTTCTTTGGGTCCTCTTCTTTCTCCTCCACCTTTTGGCCGCGGGCCTCCTTGTCGCCGTTGAGTCGAGCCTCAAGAATGGCCTCGACGAAGTGGTCGGCTCGAAGGATGTCGCCATTCTTGGGGTCTTTGCACATCCAGTCGGCAAACTTGTCGACGTGGCCACTGGTCTTGAGAACCTCATGAGGGGTCAAGACAGTACAGTCGACCTCGAGCATGTCCTCCTCGAGAATGAAGTGCTTGCGCCAGACATCAATGATGTTGGCCTGGAGGGAGCAGCCAGGAGGGCCATAGTCGTACAGACCACCAACACCGCCGTAGATCTCGAAGGAGGGGGTATAGAACATGCGACGTTTCAGCATGGAGTCGAGGACGGTCTTGTCGAGGGGCTGGCCCTTGAGAGTGGTCGCGGTGGAAGTCATTCTGTCTTGTTTGCGCTTCTGCGACTTTTGTATCTGAAAAGCGTTGAGGGGTCGAGAGGTCGCAAAAGTGCGGGCGTCGAGGACGGTGCGGGGTGGTCGTCTTGCGCAGGCCGTGAACCGGAACCTGGGACCAAAGCGTGAGTGGGTGAGCTGCCTTGTCAACGGCGACGCTGCTGAGAACAATGCTGCTGCTGGCGGGTGTGAGGTTGGGGAGAGTGAGAAGAGACGAATTGGCTTCATCCACCCGAGCTTGACAAGAAGTCGTAAGAGGGAGGGAGGCGTGAGTCACAAGCTCAAGCCGCACTGGTTCCTCTTGGGTCAGAGTCAGTGACTTTGACTGGGTCCGTCTCCTTGGGGGGATGGACGGTCGTGAATGGCGGGGGAATTGTTGTGTGAGTTTCGCTGCGGGCTGCCGAGCGCTGATTCGGTGATTCGTGGTTTGATACCCTAATAAGGGGGAAGCTTTGGTTCTTTCCGTTCTTGCAGCTGTACGACTTTTTTTTCAGTGCCTTCCAGATTGACTGGCATGGCCATCCGGGAGCACTTGCCGTTTAGGCTCACCTGAGGTACTGGAAATCAACGGCGGAACCCCACCAACCGATAAGCTCCTCTTATCAGTTCCCAGCCAGGAACTTTTTTTTTCTACAGCTGCTGCTCAACACCAAGAAACTATACACCACCATCTCACGACTCCGGACAGGATACATCGTCACAATGCGGCCCCTCACAGAAAAGGAGACCCAAACTCTATTCGAGAAACTGGCCAACTATACCGGAAGCTCTCTCAAGAATCTCATTGCCCCCCTCGACGACTCCCCCAATGCCGATCGATATGTATTCCGACTTGTTCGAGATCGTGTTTTTTACGTGCGACTTTCTATCGCCAACCTGGCCACCTCGATTGCGCGCGACAAGCTTCTCTCCCTAGGTACTTGCCTTGGTATGTACCGCTCTCGGATAATCCTACCTGAGTCTCATCTTAAACTAACCACCCAATTCTCACAGGCAAGTTCACCAAGTCGGGCAAGTTTCGCCTGCACGTCACGGCCCTCCCCATCATCGCCGAGCACGCCCGCTACAAGATCTGGGTCAAGGAGAACGGAACGATGCCCTTCCTCTACGGCAGCAACATCGTCAAGGCGCACGTCGGCCGTTGGTCTGAGGACTGCCCCGAGCACCAGGGCGTGGTTGTCTACAGCATGAACGATACGCCTCTCGGCTTTGGCGTCACGGCGCGCAGCACAGCCGAGGCGCGGAGATTGGATCCCACTGGTATTACTTGCTTCAGGCAGGCGGATTGTGGCGAGTACCTCCGAGACGAAGACAACTTGTTCGCGACGGGCTAGCCTGGGCCCCATTCATATCAAGACTTTGCTGGCGTTTGGGGTGCTGTCGTTATTGGCGTTGCGGGAACAAAATTTACACCAAGTCAAATCAATGCTTGGGTGATTAGGTAGACATGCAGGTATCATCGGAAAGCGCTGTATAGCTCAAATGTATTCGCTTGCATCATTTTTAGTCTCTATCCCGCCTTTATTTGTTTTTTTTTTACTCCATCACCGTCTCCTTGATTTCCCGAGCTGGACTCACTGGCCTGCTATCTCTTCTAAAGAACCCAACATGCTGTCGGTGAGCAACGTACTCGCTATCGGCGTAACCAAGAATCTTCTCGATCTCGACGCTCTGCTGCCCCTTGATGCGCGCAATCTCAGCAGCGGCATAGTTCACCAGGGCTCTGCCAACGTCTTCTGGAACGCCATCCCATAGCTTACCATCGGGCCCTGGAGAGGACCTTCGCTTGACGACAGCAAGTCGTACCACTTCCTGCTGGGCAAAATTACCCTCCACATCGACGACGCCAACCGGGAGCAGGCCAGCCTTTCCCAGAAGTGCCTTGTAAGCTCCCGAGTCGATGAAAAGGGTGCCGTGCGGGTGCGGCGTGTGGAGGAGCCAGAAGTGACGGTCCCGGATGGGGTCATCGGCTGGTGTGAATCGGGTGTGTAGAGGGGGGAAGGCGACGTCTGCTGAGGAAGAGAGGGTCAGGGCCGAGGCCGAGCGTGATAAACACCCGGCACGTTCATCTGCACTAGGAGACGGAGACCCCTTCTGCAGTGACTGGAGATACTGGACAATGTGGAGGACGTTTCCTGGGTTTGAGGACCTCGTGATGATGGTTGTGACGCCGGCAGAGGTACCCAGCCGGGCAGCAATGATCTTTGTGCTCATTCCGCCCGTTCCAAGAGAAGAGCCAGCACTTGAGACTAGGTGACGTTAGCGGTGAACTTGATACCAATAACCTGAATGAAATCAAATACACACCATCGGCCTGGAGGGCTGAGATGTCTTCTACCACCTCAATGGGTTTAGCGTCTGGGTGTGTTCGCGGGTTCTTGTCGTAGAGACAGTCGACATCCGTCATCAAAAACAGCATATCGGCGTGAATCATGGCGGCGGTGATGGCTGAAAGAGTATCATTGTCGCCAAACTTGATTTCGGAGACGGCCAAGGTGTCGTTCTCGTTAACAATGGGAATAACGCCCTGTTCAAGGAGGGCATTGAAAGTGTTCTGGGCGTTAAAGTATCTCGTACGCTACAGCTGGTCAGTTTTATGATATAGTAAGGGGTGAGAAGGTGAGCCATACATCAGCAATGTCGTTGCGGGTGAGCAGAATCTGGGCGATGGGCTGTCTGAGATGAGTGAATAAACTGTCCCAGAGACTCATCAGTCGACATTGGCCGATGGCCGCAAGCGCCTGCAAAAAAAAAAAAAGCATGTTAGCGGCACTCATGATAAATAGTAATTCACTTGCAGGCCGAACCTGTAGCTGCGCGAGATGCTTTGGACGTTTATCAACGTCCATCCGCCGCAGACCGACGCCGATGGCCCCCGACGACACGATGACCACTCGGTGGCCATCCTTGCGGAGCTTGACGGCGGTGTCGACGATGAGAGTGAGAATCGGAAGCAACGGCTCATGAGTCTTCTCATCAACAATAGAGCTAGTTCCTATGTGAGGCCGGGGATGTTAGTGGGGGATGAGTCAAGCTTCTCGAAGGACTCCCTACCCAGCTTGATGACGATGGTCAGGGACTTGCCCCCGTTTCCTCTCATGACTGCGAGATTTAAAAAGGCCCCAATGTCAGTTAAATGTCTCTCTTTTTTTCTCAGTGTTCCAATTGCAGCGAATGCCTAGCACTTTCACATGCGCGGAATACCCTGCTCGCGTGTGTGTATAAGTGCTCAAAGGTGGGATGTAGTCCGATGTACAGAATATTTTTCCACCGGATCCTATCCACAAAGCAATTCAAAAAAAGAAGAAACAAGTATGAAGCAAATAAAACAGGAGATCTTACACTGCCCAGAACATTCAGTCGTCATTTTTCCCACGCCCTTGTCGCTTTCAGTGTGGAACCGGCCGTCATGAATTGGGCGCAAAGGAAACCTCGAATCCTGGGCAAACGTTGGTGGATGGTGAAGTTGATTGGACTGTGCGCTGAACGCCCATGAATCTCCCCCAGACCCGATGTCGGAAAAATGGGTCGTTACCTACTCGGAAAATTGGACCAATCAGTGGTGGGGCTATTTTGACCGCCCTCGGCGGGACACGGCGTGTTTTCCGTGCCGGCAGAAATTCCGGTTTGGCTAAGGGAAGGGTAAAGAGAGATCGATTGGAAAGCATCACGTCTCCATTTGCCGGCGTGAAAGACCGGCCTCGATCCCTGACTTGGCCGTACACGGAAGCTTGCCGGTGTCCGATCCCGCTTCAACATGTCATCCGAATCCCCCGCGCCCTTGCCGGCCGGTGCGCCGAGCACCTCGAAGGCTCCCAAGGAAGTCTTTAATGACCCTACGCGAACCGGCTTCGACCCGGAGACGGCATGGTGGATGAACTACTTCAAGATCCTCTCGGGGCAGATGACACCAGAGGGCCAATTCCACTACCGCGAGTGGCGGTACCGCGTCCACGAGGAGCGTGACTGCAAGCGGTGCGAGGACTACCGCGACTGGCTCTTCACCTACTCCCCCGTCGTCCGCTTCATGTCCGACAAGATCCAGGCCCTCAACGGACGGCTGGATCCATCCAACGTTGTCTGCCGCCGGTGTCCCGCACGCCTAGAGGAGGACGGACAGGTCCATCGTCAATCCGGCGGCTTCAGTCCAAACCACGGCATTCTGCTCTGCGCCAACGAGGTCCGAGATCGAAAACATTTGGAGGATACGCTGGCGCACGAGATGGTTCATGCCTGGGACCATTTGCGGTGGAAGGTGGACTGGACTGGTGACAAGGACTTGAAGCATGCTGCGTGCACAGAGGTGAGCTTCTTTCTGTTGACCCCAGCTGTGACAATTATACTGACCCGTCGAAAAAAGATTCGCGCATCAATGCTCAGCGGCGAGTGCAGATGGACCCGCGAGGCCTTCACCCGAGGAAACTGGAAGCTAACGCAACAATTCCAAAACTGCGTGCGCTCAAGGGCCATCCAGTCGGTAATGGCCCGGCCGAGGTGCAAAGACGATGTGCAAGCGACCAAGGTCGTCAACCAAGTGTGGGACTCTTGCTTCTCAGACACTCGGCCGTTTGATGAAGTGTATAGATGATCGGGATTGCTTTTTACCTAACGACTTGTACAATATATGAAAAAGATGTAAACGGGAGAGTTCTAATGAAACAGCATAATGCCCTCTCTAATCTGTACTCCAATACTATCAACGATACCCCTTTAACCACATGCTGAAGCACTTGTCGATTCGTTTAGCAATTCTTGATGATTTCCACAAAAGAAAAATACCCTTTACTCCAACTAATGCAAACGGCTAGGTTCCGTCCTTTGTTATCATAGATTAAAACATGAATAAACGCCAGCTAAAAACCCCGTCAACCCACCCGTTTCCCTGTGTCATTAAATCATTACTGCCCCTTCTCGCGGCTGGCTGCCCGCTCACCCTTGACGCAATGCTTGATGATCCAGGGGTGCGTCTGGATCTGTTCAAGAGGGATTCGTTTCTCGGGATCGAGCACAAGCAGCTGCATACTCGTTAACCATTTGAACTAGTCAGAGTGAAACACATGTGAGCGACGCCTTACCTTCTTGATCAGGTCCGTGGCCTCAGCGCTGATCCACGTAGGAATCGACATGTCGGCACGGGCAATCCTCCGCTGGGTCATGACTGGTGTATCCTCAAAGGGCGCCTCACCCACGAGGAACTCGTATGTCAGGACACCCAAGCTCCACAGGTCAACCTTTTCATTGTAGAAGTTGTCCGAAGTGCCGGGCTTGATCATCTCAGGAGGCAGATAGTCAAGGGTTCCGCACATGGTCTTCCTCCGGTTGTTGGGAGCATGGACACTCCAGCCGAAATCCGAGATCTTGATCTCGCCGTGGATGCCGACCAAGATGTTCTCAGGCTTGATGTCTCGGTGGATGACGTGCTTTCGGTGCAGGTAGCGCAGCGCCGAGGCCATCTGGGCAATGTACTGGGCGGCCTTCCACTCGGGGAAGCGATTCTCCCGCCGCAGGTGCTTGTACAGTTCACCCTTGCCAGCGAACTCGAGGATCAGGAAGACTCGTTTGCTGTCGTGGAAGTGGCCATATAATTGCAGGATGTTGGGGTGGCGGAGGTTGCTCTGGATCTCGATCTCTCTTCGGACTTGTTTCTCGACACGGCCCTGCTGCAGCTCGCTCTTGTGAAGGACCTTGAGTGCACAGATGAAACCTGTTGTCCTCTCCCTAGCAAGGTAGACTCGACCAAACTTGCCCTTGCCTAGGGGGCGACCAATCTCAAACATGCCGAGATGGAATTGCTTGGGGATACTGATCTGTTCAGGCAGGGTGACCGACTTGCGCTGCTCCTCAGCAGCCTCGTCTGATGTCCGGGAGGAGGAAGGGAGTGGCTTTCGGGTAGGCGATGCAGGAGCGTTTGCTGCTCTGCGTTGAGCGGCCTGCGACGGCAGCATAACGGCGGCGTTGGCATTGTTGGTCTGCGACTGGAGAGCAACCTTGAAGAGGCCGGGGCGGCTGGCACCATGAGCATTCTGAGACGAAGCTGTAGTAACGATAGCCTGCGAGCGTGAGCATCCAACACTGTCGTCTCGGACCGGACCCAAGTCATACCTTGGTCTTTGTGTACAGCTTGGAGCCGTCGCCAAGAGGATCGTTCTCGTCATTCACAGACATGCGCTCGAAGCGCGCCTCAATGGTGCGGGTAGCCATGGCGGGTGAAGGGGCTTCTGAGGCTGCTGAGGAGCAGCGC
>JABFFE010001273.1:0-15438 GCA_013623625.1 Fusarium setosum
GTATGTGTTTGTGAGGTTGTTGATCGAGTCGATGGTTTGCCTGCGGGAGGGCAGCTTTATATAATGTCTGACGTGTCATGTAATGATAAACTTGGACCATAAAGGATGCTGGGCTCAACAGACACAGACCCTTGGAACATTGGGGCGTTTTCCTTGACTCTTAACCTTCTGCGAATGGAGTTTTGGCGGAAAACTGAACAGTGGTGCCGGCAACGGACGAACAGCGACCAGATTTGGAATCGGCCCAATGACAATGAATGACCGAGATAAACCAGTCACACATACCATGGACAACTGTGAAAAATAGTTGGCAAAATCCCCTTTTTCGATTGAACTCGCATTGGTGGGCATGCTGTTGTCCTTGATTGAGGATTGGATTTGGTTGTTGTTTACGACACCTTTGTTCACACTCGAATAGATCAGAGTGAACACAGTAAAAGAAGGAATGTGCATTCGCCAAAATGGGATTTTGAATAGCCCCAATGCCGACAGATTGATATGATAATGAAGGATAATTGGTATCATGACTCTGCCANNGCAAAAGAATACAGTATGAAGGATAACTGCAGCAGTGATGAAGACGTCCAAATTCAGTCAGTTGCAGTCATGAACCGTCCATGCTGGGCGTGACGAATTGCAAAAGGTGGGATATTCTAAGTCTTGACAGTGTCTATTGGTATCATAACTCCACCACCCTCAGAGGGATCAGTTGACAGTGTCTATCTGGTTAAGGATACCAACAAGAGCCCCACGGATCTACTGCGTACCCTTGCTGCCAGACCAGTTTCTCGTGTAAGATATCTTGACACCTAAATTACATTCAAATCCCTACTACTGATCAGTCTATCAATGGTAAAGAGGATGATCAATATTAACGAAGGCATGATTGCCAGATTCTGATACGAGATCCGAGGCCAACAAGAGGAACACAAGGTTTATAAGCCAATACCCTCTTTGCATTTCCGACGATTTACGTAGTGATGCGCAGTATTCCGAGTTCGTGTCAACTAAGCGTTGAGATTAGGTATGCCACAACCTGCTTGGAGGGTTAACGAATTCGTGCCTGATTAGCTCGTTTGCCAGGTTCCATGTCGTTTATCTGCTGCTGACAAGAACGACTTTCTACATGTACCTTCAGCCGAGTTCGACTTTACTCCTGCACCTCCTGTTTCATGCGTGGCAACCTATGAACCGCAGTCTCGCATCCTTTGCATGACAAGACTCAAGTTCGGCTCCGCTTACCCTTTCTCAGCCTGGCTTAACTGTACCCGGGTACTTGACGGCAAGGCAGTTTTGGATGCGGAAGGTCGCCTGCCGGCCCCGCTATCAGGCATACAACTCGGGAAGGCCTGACTTGAGCCATATCCAATCTCGTTGGCTACGGTTACGCCACATTTCAGGCTGAACGAGAGAGCAGTGTTCGTAAGCTTGCATCAATTTGCCTCGTGTTTCTCTCTCATCTCAAGATTTCGAACAAGAAGAAGACTGCCGTCCACCCTGACAGCATATCAACTTCGGGCCAAAATTCACCAGTCAAACGTCTTTCCAGCCTGCTCCCGAAACTTGAGCTGAAATGTCTCGCTGGCACAAATCCTCGTGCCAGACCCCGAACGTGTCTGTGGATCACGACGGTGTTCCGCGCTGTCATTCATGCGACACAGTCCCAGACATCGACAAGATCATCAAGAAACAACAGGAGTCCAGCCCGCCCTGGACAGCGCCACCGGATGAAAAGTTTGGCGAGCTAAATCTACACTGGCCAACATCTGTTCCGTACAAGCCACGGCATTCCACGAGTGGCAGGCATTCAATCCCCAGCAATCTACGGGGGACCCAAAGGTCCCCTCCTACTGTCTACAGCAAGCAACTCAGCACCGACGAGTTTCGCCTGCTGTATCTGCCCGCTGTCGATGATAGCGACAGCCCTATCCATGCCGCACTCGAGACTCACCCCGTGGATGATTGCCCTCGATACGAGGCTGTCTCATACTGCTGGGGAGGCGAAAATAACGACACAGAACGCCGTCATCCAATTTTTATTGGCGACTGGTGGGACGTCGTCCTACAAACGAGCAATTGCCAGTCCATGCTTCAGTACCTCCGTCCGCGAAAGGGGCTCGGAGTCCGTATTGTCTGGGTCGACGCTATTTGCATCAACCAGGAAGACGATCTTGAACGAACGACGCAGGTTGCTATGATGGGAAGCATTTATCGAAGTTGCTCTAATGCCTTTATATATTTGGGAGAAGATATTGTCCGCCATGTCGACGCTCAAAGCACCAGCAAGCGATCATATCCCGCCCGGCACGAGCTGTACAAGTTCAACGAAAAGATGCCAGCACCAGCCATGAACCTGACGCAGCTGCTACAGCTGAGGTATTTTCAACGCGTTTGGGTCATCCAAGAAGTGATTCAAGCCCCGAGTTTCATCATGCCCGTCCGAGGAATGGAGTTCACCGCTGGTCAACTTACCGCCAGCCGCATGGAGAGCCAGCTGAACTGGTCTTCATCTGGAGTCCCCTGGATGAAACATAGTTGTACTGGACACACTGAGCCAGGCAAAAGAGCACTAGGAGGACTGCTAGAACAGGCAAGGCACTCTCAGGCGACAGATCCACGAGACAAGGTCTTTGGGCTACTTGGCCTTTTGCCGGAAGCTCAGGCACTCAAGCCAGACTACTCGATATCCTCGCTTCACGCATCCATCGGGACAACAGCTCACCTCCTCTTGAACGAACGTTGCATCGAGCTATTCATGGAGGCTCGTGGATACCAGGCTCCCACAGCCGTTCCATCATGGCTTCCGGATTGGACCATGCTCTATAGGGGGGAAACGCTCTTTCAACCCGGGGACTTGGAAGTGTGGAAACAAATTCTGCAGCCTCGTATAGAGATGAGTGTGCGCAGGGAAATCTCCTGGATTCTTGGGAAAGCGGGCGTGGCTTTTCAGCATACGCCTCTTTTGCGGTCCAGAACTATCGAGTCAGCATTATGGGAGAACGAGGAAACGTCGATCCATCCGGCCACCTCGGTGCTCTCAATTCCCATGGTGTACCTCTGTAGCTTCACATCAAATCTTGTCGAGATATATCGGTTCTACACAGGCGGCGCCAATGGCCACGACGCCGGTTGTGGTATGGTTTGTCGAATATACAAAATCGAGACAGCCAAAGGGAAACTCTTTGCATGGACTTCGGATATTCCGCTCGAGTCAATGGTCCAGCCGGGACCCAACAGTCTTTTTCTTCTGGCCGATGCAGACAGCCCTGCCCTGTTCCTCTTCATGGAGCGCGTTGGTCCTGGCCTGACCTACCGGTTGATCAAATGTTGCTCCTGTTTTCAACTGTATTATTACGCACCACCCAATCCCGATCCCAATCCCAGAAGCCTGGGAAACTCAATAAATGTTCCGGAGACAGCGCTGGTGACCCTCCACGAGGATTTCTCCAAAAGAAAACATGGGGGAGTTTGCACCGGCGAAACGTCCCCGGATATTCTTCGGTCTCTACCACCTAATCAGATTATGCCGTACTTGGACGATGTTCCGAGGCCCGAGACATCTATTCTAGATGGGACCGTCCACGACGTGCTGGTGACGCAAAGGCCACGCCTAGAAGAGCTTCGAAGCAGCAGTTGGGCCGCGCTGACAGAGAGGGAGACACAAGCTCGGGCGGAAATTGAAGAGTGGCATGACTTGAGCTCTACCGCCCTCGGCTTTCCCAGAGGAGACGCACGAGCAGAAGAATACGAAGGCTTTGTGCAATATATACATTTCAGAAAGAACCGCCAGCTGAATCAGGAGACAGTCGAGGGGCATATCATGAGATTGTTCGACAAGATGCTCGCTCCCATCAGGTATCCGTCTTATCTGTTCAATGACCCGTTTCTTAACTGCTATCTTGAATTCATTCTATATTGTTGTCCTTACTGCCGTCCACGGGTAGACCAATATGAGTATGAGGAGTTTCTATATCTGAGCATTTCCCCTGATGACTGGTATGGACTCCACGACAGTTTGCTTGGGACAACAGTTGCTTGGATACATAATCTTCTTCTTCCCGATGACCTTGATAAATTTCTCTGGCAGTGGGGAAAAACGTCTACTCCCTCGGACTTAAAAGAGCCAGTTATACCATATTTCGGGAGTTCTACGGCGTCTTCTTGGGTCTATCTGGATTACAGCTTTCAGCAATATTTCCATCCTTGGACGTTATCTATCGTCGACATGAGGATACGCGTGAAACATATAAGGCGGTGGCTTGAAAGAAGCCTGTACTTTGATGTGGTTTCTAAGCTGAAAATTTGCAGTCGACTCGCCAAGGAGGATGTCTCTTCTTTGATTGAGACGGAGCCGAAGGACGAGTATCGCTCCATCTGTTTCTTCGACTGGCCGGAGGCTTTCTGCGATGGGGATCAGGTGCCCGGAACGATCCAACGTGTAACTATTATCTAACTCTAGAACGATTCCGTCTGCTCTAGGTTTATATCAATCGTATTGCTTGGCAGGATGGTCTCTTTGTCCACCACTCTAGCAGTTGTCGAGTCTTGGGATGTGTAAAGGTAAGCGGGGAGTGAGAATTTTCGACTCGGATTCAGGCTATGTACACAGGAACAGGCGGCGCCATTTACCCAATCGAAGAGTAATGTTATTTAACATCGGGATTGAACAACAGGGCTGCAACCGAAGAGGGTAATTTACCAACATGAGCTAATACTGTATACTTTCGGAGTATTCTGAAGGCAACCATGACGCTGGGGGGGTGGCTACTGCTGACCCCCGTTAGCCTGCCAATTCCACCTGGAGTGCAACAAGAAGAGCGGAGAAGAGAAAATAAAGTCACATCAGAGTGATGATAGGTCCGATGGGCCGGCTTGTCAGCGAGGGACCGGGGCGTGATGCTTTGCCACAACGCTGAGTGCGTAGCCCAATAGTATTTGCATACTCCGCCGCCACCATGTGGAATACCTCCGACGCTAATGGACTCGAAGGGATGTCGGATTTAAGAGGGGGACGACCATTGGAGTTGTTATTTATCCTTGTGCTGTGCTGTGCTGTGCTGATTAGGCCGCTGACTCGGCATTCCACGTCATTCATAGCCGGATTCTTGTCTGGACCCCAGCTTTGCTTCGAGGATGACAAAGGATGACAGTGCAGCAACGCTGGGGTTGGACAAGAAATCTACATTTAGAACTTGTGGGAAAGTGCATGGGGTTTTCCGAAGATCTTGTCCTTGATTGAGCTCTTAGTAATTGGCACCCAAAACTCGGGAGTTTCCATCCGGCTTCGGGAACTTCCCACACATTCAAGATCAAGAATGCTATTCAGCTCAGCTTCATCCACCCTAACCAAGATTGGTACCCAATAGAGAGCTGCAGCCACAGCACGGTCTAGACGCTTAATTAGGTTGCCGACGATACCCTGTCGGGATCTAGTCTGCACCAAAAAGCTGGGTAGGCGGGCGCAGCGTCGCTGCGGTTGCCAAGACCGGGCTCAGGCTTTTAGCAATCAAGCCCTTAAGCTTAAAAGAAAGCTGGACTAATCTTCCTCTGATGGGCTTGGTGTGGAGGCGGTGCGCACGCTATTCTTAGTGGCCCAGATTGACAGCTGACATGCTTTTGAGGTAAGCGGCTGTAATGGGGGCGTTTTTTGGCTCACTCACCAGGGCTGGGGGGAGCCATAGCCTCCTCCATTGGCAAACGAGCTGTAGGAGAACTTTTGGTTTGGGAGATGAGGGCTCCCAGCTTAGGTGAGGTGAGAGAGAGGTCGATCGTGTATAAGAAGAGACGATGGCTCCTCGATATTCATGTCCTTCTTTTCTCATCATCACAACAAAAAACCATCAGTCCAAAGCCTTCAAAACCAATTTCCTTTTCTTTTCCTTTTTTTCTTATTTCCTTATTTCCTTTGTCGGGTCTTTTCATTTCCTTCCGACTTTCGCTTCTCATCACCACATCCCACCCTCGGGTTACTTGAATAGCTACTCTTCCCCTTGTGCCCCATAGCAACAACAACATCCACAATGCATTCCGTCATCGTCACCCTCGTTGCCATTGCTGGTCTCGCTACCGCTGGCCCCGCCGTCCAGAAGCCTGCCGAGTGCCCCGGATCGGGCGCCTACTACGTCTGCAACAAAAACGGCTTCCGTGGCTACTGCAAATCCGACCCTTGCGATCTGACCTGGTGCCCCGACTTCAAGCCCGGCACCTGCGAGCCCGCCGGCAAGACTACTACCGTCGTCCACGTGCCTGAGCCCGCCATCAACACTCCCACCCCGGAGACCAAGGACCATGTGTCCGCCCCCAAGGGCGATGTCTGCCCTCCCGGCACTGGCTTCTTCCAGGTCTGCGCCAAGAATGGCTTCCGCGGCTGCTGCAAGACCGATGCCTGCAGTGGTGATTGGTGCCCTGACTACAAGACTGGTACTTATGAGCCTGCTAAGACCATGACTACTCGGGCCCGCGATCCTACCGTGTGCGAGCCTGGTACTGGATTCTTCCAGTCTTGCTCCAACGGCTTCCGTGGCTGCTGCAAGGGAGACGCCTGCACCGGCGCCTGGTGCCCCGACTACAAGACTGGCACCTATGAGCCTGTCAAGGCCGTCACCACTCGCTCTGACGACCCTACCGTCTGTGAGCCCGGAACTGGCTTTTTCCAGTCCTGCTCCAACGGCTTCCGCGGTTGCTGCAAGGGCGATGCTTGCAGCGGTGCTTGGTGCCCTGACTTCAAGACCGGTACCTTTGAGCCCGTCAAGACCGTCGTCACCCGTGCCAATGACCCTACTGTCTGCCCCCCCGGCACCGGTTTCTTCCAGTCTTGCTCCAACGGTTTCCGGGGTTGCTGCAAGAAGGACGCCTGCAGCCAGAAGAAGCCTGTCTGCCCCAAGTAAGGGGAGTCTCAACTTTTGGGGACGGCTAGATAAAAAGGGATAGGGGTTCGGGATAGATTTGGGGATACTATGGGGTTGCATCTGGGTTAGCATTCATTCGGGAGTTTTGAGCTTTCTTCACTTCACGTTAATAAGGCCTTGGTATATATAGTGTTCTCGGTGTATATATTCTTCAAAATTACTTAACTAATACATTCCTTTATAAAATGGACATCTTAAAATTGTTGTGCAATTCACGAGCCTTGCCTGTTCATCACAGTCCTGGTTATACACAGTGTTCCGGAGTATTTGGATCCCCGCAAGACGGAGTAATAGTGGCGCCTGTAAAACTCCGACGCTCGGAGTAACTCCCCTCCTTCATCACAACATCTCCACCCACTGCACTGCGGACAACATGCGAGCTCGACTTGCCCGGCAAGCGTGTGAGATATGCAGATGTCGCAAGGTCCGATGCGATGCTGAGCGGCCATAATGTGGTAATTGCCGGGCCTTGGAATTGGCATGCGCTGACCCTAGCCACGATACATCCCCGGACTTGCCAGCATAGGACTCTGCCATGCGGGACTTTACACACCTGACAGCCATATTTGCCTGTGTGTCTTGCCGAATGCGCCGGAACTTGGGGGCAAGCCAAGGTGAAGCCTTGATCATGGCATTCCTCACAGCATCCAGAGACATGATGGCCTGTTGCGAAGACTGGTCTGCGTCTCGCACAACGCCGAGGCCCCGTAAGGACTTAGAGCGCGTCAAGGAATTGATCCTCGAGCAGCGGCGAGAAGGACTATCCATTGACACTATATGTGCCAACCTCCGCGACGATGGGCAAGTACTCAACGTCAGAACCCTGAAAAGGAGGTTAGCGGAATGAGGTGCCCAGGAGTACTGCCCCCTTCACTCAAGGATTGATACCAACACCTTCGTCAAGCTGATCAAAGGCTACTTCTACCGATATGGATATAGCGACACTTCCATCGTCCGTGATCTCAAGTGACGCGGCATCGAGATCTCCGAACGGACTGTACAGGGGTATCGTCTGAAGCATGGCATGAAGCGGTGCTTCCGAGGTCTGGCTGAACGACAGGAGGCTATTCAAAAAGCAAGAGAGTTCCTCTTCCAAGACGACCGTCAGTCTTCAAGCATTAGAGGACTTGGCAGGGGGTATCTATACCGTTACGTCCGCATCCGTGCCGGCGTCCTTGTCGGCGAAGGGGCGCAAGCGACCTTTAGTAGCTCTCTAGCTAAAGACAACTGAGGCTCCTTGTCTTCGTCTAGTATTTTCCATGGGTCAGGCCTCGCAAGGAAGACAGTGGGACGCATCGAGATCTTCCGTCTGCTCTTGTTTTGGCTCTGTTTAGCCACAGCCTCACTGAGTTGCGACGAGCTTGCCCTTATGCCCCTCACGATCCGACTCTGGGTAAGCTTGGCATCTCGATACACGGCTGAGGGCCGCGATGCTGTGAGGATACGGCCAGGGCCGTCTCCAGAGCCGGTGAAGATCGTCTGCGAGGGCGTGGAACGATCAGAGGCTGTTAGGTCGATAGACTGTATAGCTGAGGAGGTGGAAGCTGTCTCAATGTCTCGAAACGGGACTGACGAGCTGTCGAGGATGTCATCTAAATGAAGAGATAGCTTCCGGATAGTATATGGTACTGTAGTCTTACAAGGGGTCATAAAATTACCAAGTATTTTAACATGGTTGAGGCTTCCCGAAAAGGTTATGTCACCCATATGGTAATATGCGACCGTAGTGTGTTCCCGCGGACGAATAAAAATCTTATGAATCGTAGGCAGGGCCTGGACTAATCTGCACCAGCTCTAATCATCGATCTGACCTTCACGCGTTCTCGTCTCTTGGTAGCCAAGCGCGACAACTACTCCTAACAGACGAGGGGTGATGCGACCTCCACGTGACCTTTGACTCTTTTGTCTAATAGGAGACGTAAACTGGAGCGCGTATGTTGTATAATACGACGCTCTCGAAAATGGGCTATGAGAAGGGTTCGAACACATGTGATACTGGTGCTGGCTCTGCCGCGGCTGTCTATATCCAGCAGCCGTTTTTCCGATGATACTCTGACGGGCAGAAACAGTGTTGTTTTCTTCCCGCCGCATGCTAGCTACGTGGGCTGGGACGGCATGTTTCATGAAATTGTGAATATCTGGGTACGTCGCAGCTGGGGGAAAAAGAAAAAAACATTAAACAAAATATAAACAAATCAAAGGGAATTGCATCCTACTGGCCTATATTATACTATAATACGCACTATTCTCATCTCCCGCTTCTAGCTCGTGTTTGGATCCTTTAAAGTCAGTTGTCGACAACGATGCTGCGCCCTACCTGTCGCAGCCATCCCAGGCAACATCGGAGGAACGGTGGGTCGATCTTGTCATTGAGTTCTTGCTCCTCAGATAATTCTCATCAGTTGACTGATGCCACCAATGATCCCTGTGGAGCTAGTTGTCTGACGTTACCCTAATATAGCGACGACCGGGGCCGCGTCCGGTGTCTTCGTCTACCCAGGGTCTATACGCGTATAGCGATACGGCACATGAAAGTGCAAAGGACCGACATGAAGGGGCGATCACTGCGAACCCCCATAAATCTGCGATGAAATGTAGTAATGATCGGCCCTCTGTGATGTGACCGGGACTGCTAACTTATACCCAAGTCAGTGCGGCAACAGCCTCGCTCGTCATGGCTATATTAGAGCCATTCTCCGCGCTCCGTGGCAGCCAGCGGTCACCATCTCACATCAACGACTGCAGCCAAAGCCGCAACCCTAGCTACCATGGTTTCTCTTCGCTTTGCTCTTGTGAGCCTCCTTGGTGCGGCGAGCGCAATCAAGATCCCCTCCTTTGCGCCTCCCAACTTCCCAATCACCACGATTGAGAATGATGGTGTACGTTTTCCCTCACTTGCTGAGATGAAGGACGTTACTAACGCATCTTTCAGACGCGCGCTGGCCACTATGATGTTCGCAAGACCATGGTCTGGCTCGACAATGAGAACGGCGAGAACTTGAACAGGTAAACCCGCTCCTTATAAACCCGCTCCTTATCTACTACAACAACGCAGAAACACCTTTGTCTAATAAGGCGTCTCCAACCAGCTACTTCTTCCTCTTCTGGCTCAAGACTACCGACGGTCGCAAGTTCCACGTCACGTTGGCCCCCAACTTCCGACTGGGCCAGACCACAGGCATCTTTAGAGTCGAGGACCTCCAGGACCTCTCCTGGACTGGAGCCACCGCATTTGCCCCCGGCAATGGAAGCACCGAGTACCTCGACTTCCGTTCCGAGATCCAGAACCTCACGAGCCCGCGCGGAGGAGATAACTACACCAATCTCCACATCACCACAGACTATGCCGGAGTGGTGCTTGATGTGCACATGAATCCAACTGGAAAGAACCTGTACGTCGGTGGAAACGGCGGTGTTGCTCTTTCTAGCAAAGGGAGCACCGATTACAGCACTCTCATCCCGGGATGGTCTTGGTACTGGGTATGACATTCCCGTCTAGCTACAGGCGGAACATTTCTTTTGCTAACTAGCATCGCGATCTGCAGGGCAACCCTACACTTCGCCTCAACGGTACCATCACTGTCAAGGGAGAGAAGCTCGAGATTGACCACGCCGAGTCTCGCGGTTACTTTGAGCGTCAATCGGGTGACTTCGGCATATCTGGAGGACACTGGGGCTTCTGGCTCTACCTTTCCAACGGTCTCTTCGTCCACGGGTGGGTCGTCAGTCCCACCGTCGAGCACCCTGCTGGCAACGAGGCTTGGGCCACGGTGTGGCACCCGAATGGCATCACCGAGGTTCTCGAGGTCGACAACACCACCACAGCGTACAACGTCTGGAAGAGCGAGTCTAGCGGGAGGAACTACTTCCAGGACTTCCGCCTTGACATCTCCCAGCGCCGAGCTCGCATCAACATGCATCAGCTGATCAAGAAGAGTGAGATTACTGCTCTGCCCGGCACTACCGGTTACAACATCACCGAGGCCTATGGCCAGGGCGAGGGGGTCTGGGAGGGCAAGGAGGTCACATGGTGGGGGCACATTGAGCAGTTGTCGTACTGGTAGAGATGCTTGGAATGGCGCTTAGATCAGAAGTGATAGCTTCCATTGAGGCTGGGTGGAGGTGTGTCGGGAGAATCGCTAGCAGCGTGGAGGTAGTGGGGGGTACATGTACCATTGCCGTTACTAGTTCATAAAGCGACGGACTGTGCGTAGCTAGCTGGCCATCGTTTACATGTGGGAGAAGGGGACGCATCTGAGCTGAGAGATCTTTGTGAGAATGTTCACCAACTCTTGAAGTGTGTATTCGACTATCAGCGCGACAGTCATATTTGGACACGAGCTAGTTGGCGTCGTTGAAGGTTAAAATGGACCAGCTCGGAATTAATTACCAAACGACGTACGCTGCCTTGAACGATTATGAGCCAAAGGAGCAACTGGTAAATCTAAATTCTATAAAGTTGGAAGATAGAGCAGTAGGAGCTTGGCTCTAGAAATAGAAATAGATTTTAGTATACTTGAGTTTCGTCTCTTAAGTATATTAGTATTTTTCCGCGGAGTATTTCTACTCTAACTATACCTACGTTTACCTATGCACCGTAACTCGGTCATCGGAGTATCTAACTTTCTAGGATCTCGAGCGGCGCATTATAACCTGACACTGTAGTCACGTACCTAACTCGTAGGTTAACATAGTCTACCCAAGCCTCTGTCCCTTCCCAGCACGCTGGCACAATGAACAAGGAGCTCGTCGAATATCACAACCCCATTATCTCTGGGTTCTCTCCCGATCCCTCGGCTGTCTTGGTTGACGGCATCTTTAATATTGCCAATTCTTCTTTCCACGTATTCCCTAGCCTACCTATCTACGCGTCGCAAGACCTCAGAACATGGACACGCATTGGTACGTAATGAGGAAGCGAAGATGGGCCTCACAATATTAATTATTACTTTAGGCAATGCTATCAATCGCCCAGAACAGCTGAGCCTGAAAAGGGCCAGTATGGCAAAAGTGCCGCTTGATACTGGCCATTTCATGATCGGAGCAGGAGGCCTCTTCGCGCCGACTATTCGTCATCACAACGGAAAATTCTACATCATCTGTACCAACCTCCTTGAGTTCAAGGAGCCGTTCAAGCCTCGGAATTTCATCATCTCCTGCACAGATATCTGGGCTGGTGACTGGAGTGACCCCGTCTACATTCCTTTTCATGGTATTGACCCGAGTCTCTCCTTTGGCGACGACGGCCGTGTCTATTTCCAGGGATGCTACACGATTGATCGATCCAAGCAACCAAGCTGCACGATCAAGCAGTTTGAGATCGATGTTGAAACTGGGAAGCAACCCTCGGAGGAGCGAGAAATCTGGGGAGGTCACGCAAAATACGATACCGAGGGGCCACATATCTACAAGATTGGCAAATGGTACTACCTATTAGTGGCAGAAGGAGGGACTTTTGAACACCACATGCTCTGCATCTCCAGATCTGAGAATATTTGGGGACCTTACGAAGACTTTGATGGAAATCCTATCCTGACCGCGGATGGTACAGATGAGTACATCCAAAACCTTGGACATGGCGAACTTTTTCAAGATGGCGACGGTCAATGGTGGGTGGTGGGATTGGGGGTTCGAAATGAGAACGAAGGGGAGCCACTTGGAAAGGATAACTTTGTGGCTCCGCTAGGAAGGGAGAGCTTTTTGGCACCTGTCGAATGGCCTGAAGACGGATGGCCCAAGATCACACAGCCCACGATGAAGTTTCTGGCCAAGTCTGTCAAGACGCCAAGGGGGCTTCCCAAACTCAAGGCTCCTTCAAATGTGGGCAATCTTTACATCAGAACCCCCGACCTTTCAAAGTACAACGTTCCTGAGGACGGTTTCAGTCCTCTGATTTTATATCCGAGCCTTAGTAACCTCTCAACTGCAACTGGCACCTCTACCTTCTTGGGAAGAAGGCAGCTATCACTGAACTCTGTTGCAACCGCGTCACTGGACATTTCAAATCTAGGAAATGGCGTTGAAGCCGGACTGGCTTTATACAAGGATCATCTACGACACGTCTCTCTTACCTACGAGTCTGAGACTAAGGAGGTGACTTGCCGGGCTGTGAGCTTGGACATGGATAACGAGTTACTTGGCGAAATCTCGGTTGGAGATCAGGTCCAAGAAATCCAGCTGAGGATTGCTGCAAGCCCAACGAAGTGGACCTTTTTTGCACAGGCGGCTTCTGCAGGGGTGGATTGGGTTGAAGTTGGGTCTGTGGAAGCATGGAAACTCGCGGCACGGGAAATGACGGGCCCTATCTTTGGTGTTTTTGCATACGCTCTGAGTGAGCAAGGTGAAGCAATGGCTGTTTCATTCCGTGGATTTACCATAGATGACCGTCGCTAGAAGGACATATGAACAGCAGGAAACCAATATAGTTCAGTTTCGGGTTAAACTTCATAACTATAAAATATGCTTCTCAAAAGTTTATATACAGGACACGTGTGATAGAACCTTCAGAAGACACCAGACACGGTGAATTGAAATCAAATGTCATCGTCAATGGGGTCCAGTCCCTTGGCAGTACCCAAGCGCGCCTCAAAGAAAAACCTAAGCCTCTCCACAAGAGCCCTATCCTCCATGAACCTCGCAAACTCGAGCGGATTCGTCGCCGTCTCGTTGGCGAGGTCCGGAAAGCCCTCTGGCGCGGGGATATCCCGGCGAACAGACCAGGTCCCTGCTTCCTTCTGGTACTCGGGGCTGAGGATGAAGTTGTGAAGGAGCTTGGCGCCCTCGGGATGGGGCGCGTCCTTGAGGATGGCGGCGTATTGCGCCCACGAGACGAACTTGCCTTGGGTGGGCTGTGAGAACTGCAGTGGTCCAGAAGAGCCGAATCCTCCTCCGGCTGCGAAGAATGCCGCCTCGGTGTAGTTGTCCCCGCTGGAGATTGTGATTGGTGTTGCGGTTCCGCGGACCCAGCGGGGGTTCTGCTTCAGGAGGGCGTCGAACCAGGAGACGCCGTACTGTTGCATGCTGGGATTAGTTAGTGGGGGATCTATCAGTATGATAAGGATTGAACTGACATCAAGTAGAAAGCGAAGAGGACTGCGTCATCGTCGTTGGGATAGGTGAGGACGAGCTTATTCTTGAACTCGGGTCGGAGCCAGTCGTTGTATTCCTTGGGAGGCTTGATACCCTTGAGCTTCTTGGTATTCCAGCCACTTGACCAAAAGAAGACATAAACGCCGTACCACGCGGCGGAATCATCCTTGAAGCCATGCTCGATCTCGTCGAACCCATTAGGCGCGTAGTTGAGTAGGGCGCCTTCTTGAGACCAGCGAGGATAGTCGTGCAGGGTTTGAAGAATGACGCTATCCACATAGACGTTGTCCTCAGCTAGCTGCTGATCAAGACGGACGTCGTGGTACTTTGAAAGATCGACCGTGAGGTTGAGAGTCAGCTCTGGGAACCGCTTCTCAAAGGCCTTCTTCAAGGCATCTTGCTGGTCCTTCTCGTCTCCACCGTGCCATAAGGTCACGACGTTGCCCTCGGCTCGAGCAGCTTTGTAAATCTCATCCAACGTGCGGTTCTCGCGTTCAACTCGGTTGTTGAACCCAAGAACTTTGTCATAGCCGAGTGCGGCACCTGCTAGGAGGGAAGTGGTGAGGAGGACAGGAAGCATGGTTGTTGATTGACGATGGGATTGCTGACTTGAGTGAATCACATAGCGACAACTAGAGAAGGAGTACAACCCTATATACTCAGAAAAATGCCTCTCTGCAGGGCCTCAAATTAATAATTGGCGATCCGCATAGCATAGCATAGCCCCAGACTTTCGTCCCTAGCTGCATCACTTTGATTGGGTCGGCCGTAATCGTCATGCTCCGGGGCTAAGGATTAAAGTTTGCTTGGATATACGACTGACGAATGTCTTTGTCATGGCTCTGGGCTATAACTGGGGCGTTGGAAGGGTCTCTCGGCGATCCCCGCGAGGTGACCCATGTTCTTATGTAGAATGACTTGTTTATTAGCATGAAACATGAGCAGTTTATTCGACTCTTGCGGGGGTCAAGAAACCACTTTAATGATGACCTCATCACCCTAGCCGCCGAAAAAGCTTGGATTATAAACACGGTGGGATAGCAGAGTGGGATACCCGACTACCTATACACGGACCCATCTCCCACATATACTAATTTCGATCCAGTTCCTAAAGAAGTATCAAAGCCGGTGGTATGTCATGTATCATTCGACGTATAAGCCGTGGCTTGGTTGGATGCCTTAATCGAGAAGCATGAGCTCATATTCTGACAAATATCCAAGTTGTGGCGACTCGCCCCTGGCAAAATCCAGCCGTTTCCTTACTCTAGCCTCTGTCCAAGATTCCTAGCAGACCAAAGTCACAAGTCCATTCATTCAAAAAATCATCCTATTCATCCTATGAGATCCCAGAGCCGCTATTGGTCAGTCTCCTCTTAATGGCGTCTAGGCTGTGTCTCAGAACCATACTTGGTTTTGGTAGAGAAGGGTTAAATTGAGAAGG
>JABFFE010001274.1:0-49883 GCA_013623625.1 Fusarium setosum
TGTCGGGCCCAAATTAGGGGAAGCGTACCGGGCGTGGGCGATGACGATGTTGTAGAAGGGCTGGTTTCGGCGCCCGAAGCGGGCGAGGCGGATCTTGACGACCATGACGGTAATTGAGCGAAGGATTGGCGACCACGAACGAGATCAACTGGCTCGACGCTGTATCGTGATGGTGAACAATTTCGATTCGGAGCGGATGTTGGTTTTGCCGCTCCAGCCAATGGGTATGTGGGGCTGGCGCTCCAGCCGGGGTGCTTTCCGCCGAAGGGCTCAAGCAGCCCGGAGCACTGTGAGGTGATGTCAGTCTCCTGGACTTTCCGCATTCCCTCGTCGACGACATTCCACATTCACTCAAGTTTTGCATCATCTGAAATATTGACGGTTTTCGTCATTTCGGATAATATTACGATTCATTCTGGTTGCTTATCGAAGCTGAGAGATTCAAAGACATTATGGCGATCAAGGTAGGCTAGGAGCATTCGTGTGTTCGCTGCTTGCTAATTTGTCAAGACACTTGGAGCCAAAGCTGCTGCTGCTCTTGACCAGGAGCTCATGAGCACGGGCGCATTTTCGATTGATCAACTGATGGAGTTGGCTGGGCTTGCCGTGTCACAGGCTGGTGAGTGATTGATCTTAGGCCGATCTGGAGTCTTGGGCTCGTGGTCCAACCTAGCACCAAGAACTCCGAATATCCGGACGACAAAAGTGCTGACTGTGAATTCACCAGTATATCGGCTTCAGCCCATCGACAGCGGCCGGAGAATCCTCGTCGCTTGTGGACCTGGAAATAATGGTTCGTCCTTCTACTTGGCTGCTTGAGTTGGCTTACGACTAACAGCGTGAAGGTGGCGATGGATTAGTAGCTGCTCGCCATCTCCGTCACTACGGCTACAATCCGACTGTTTTCTATCCGAAACGGAGCAAGAATGATCTTTACCAGGTGAGTTACTCCCATTGTCAACACCATTTTCACCATGGGGACCGGCTTTATCGCTGTATCCCAGGGGCTGCTTGACTTCCGGATGGTCGAGTGGATGTATTGTTTCTAGGGATTTCCTATCGTGTGCATCCCGTTATCCCTACAAGAGCTGGTGGGCGGAAGCATCGTTGTCCCGGATATTCTGGGAGTTTGCGAGCCCAGTCCCCTTACACATACCCCGTCTCAGTCCCAACACGCAGTACAGCCGCTTATCGTGTGCTTAGCGGCTTGCAAAACAACTCGAAGACCTCGACGTCCCCTTCGTGGATGACTTTTCATCAGCCATAGGTTCAACGGATCACATCATCGACGCGATTTTCGGTTCGTGTTCGTTCCCCCCATGGCGATAACTTCTAACCGGTCACTCAGGTTTCAGCTTCTCCGGTGAAGTTCGAGAGCCATTCCCCGCGGTCATCCAGGCCCTTCAAGACACCAAGTTGCCGGTTACATCTGTTGATGCCCCCTCGTCGTGGGATATCGAAAACGGTCCTCCAGAGTCTGGGCTCGGTAGCTCCTTTATGCCTACGGCACTCGTTAGTTTGACAGCGCCGAAGCCGCTAGTGAAGCACTTTAAGGGGCGGCACTTTATTGGCGGACGGTACGTACTCGTGCAATAGCGTCGTCTGGTGGCAATTAACTCTCGCAACAGATTCGTGACTCCGGCCATTGCAAAGAAATTCGAGTTCGAGGTTCCGGAGTACAAAGGTATCGATCAAGTTGTCGAGGTTGGGACGACTGGGCAGAAACTCTGAGAAGGTCTTCGGAATGCCGGCGAGTCGAGGTTCGGGTGCCAACCGGCGACTCCCTCTTGTCGTTCTTTCGGGGTGATAACGTTACATGACCCGGCAGCCTCCTCTCAAACTGTTTGGGCAGACTGGGCTTGGACACTGCCCGTCACGCATGTCATTTCCCAGGAACAGCATGCCTCGCGGGCAGATGAGCATTGGGGGATGAAATGCGTGACAGAACTCAACATAGACGAGATAATCTTTCCCGCAGACTTGGCATGCAGCCGTATGCTGCGTGCACATTTATCGTGAGCTCGAGTTTTGGTGTTCAGATTCTGATAATGGATAGGTGATGATAGATGTCGACAGCTGTGAGAAGGAGGAAACCTGCACCGACGACATGGACAATGACGCAGAACAAGGCGCCTCGAAGAGAAGAAATACGAGCCGAGTTGACAATAAGCAAAGACAAAAGAAACTTGGCAATCGTTTTGATAAGCAGTCGTGGCCTATTGGGCTGGGCAAGACTTGTTGTCTCTTGGAGATGACCGGATAGGGCTGATATAAAGGGTGTGGCGTCGGATGGGCCTCAGTTGCCTGTATGGGACCTGGAGGGGACAATGGTTGCCACCGCGGCCCAGTGTGTCCAGGGGGGGTCCAGGGGGTACGGTGTCCCAACCGGAGCTTAAAGGTGAGAAAACGAGTCTCCGTCGGTCGGTCGTCTCAACCCCAAGCGACGATTGCTAGGCGGCCTCGTGGCGAAAGAGGGACATGATGACGAGCGGATGGCGCCGCACTGACGGAGACGGAACAGAAGCAGGAACAGGAGCATGCGACGGCGAGCCATTTTGAAAGAAGCGATATTAAAATCGTGTGCGTCCACCGAGCAGCGTCTGCTGGTGAAAAACACTTGTCTGATCCAATTCGGGGCAGGGAGTCCAGCACCCGGAGCTTTTGCTCCTTGACCCGCTCTGATAGGAGGGGGCGGCAATGCGGCGCTTACAAAAGGAAGCGAGCGCAAACGGGGTCCGCTTTTCTCCAAGACCCAGGGGATGGAGAGTCTTTTGACGGTGTCAATTCTCGAACGCTTCGGGACCTCTGGATATCTGCGCATCTGCCGGTCGATCGGGGCCACTATTGGAGCCAGCTCGAATCGCCTGGGAGAGGCTGTTGGGACCAGCCTTGACCCCCCGGCGCGGCGCACGACACTGGGAGGGGCGCGTGTCTCCGCCACACTTGCGCCATCGACTGGCTAGCGATTTAGGTGAGGTTCCAGAGGTCCCAGCAGCCCGAGGCCCATGCTCGTCCTCGGTATTGGAATCAACGGATGGCTTGACCCTCACTGTCGGTACGGGAGTCTCGGACGGCGCCGTTGACTAGTGCTTGTTGCACTCCAGCAGCTCCCGTTATATCGCTGGGCCGTTGTTCTTGTCGAGGTCAGGGATCTCGGACGCTACGACCGTCAGGGTCCTCATGGTGGCCCGCGATCCCGGTCCCGCGATCGTGGATGGAGCTTTGTTGGATAGATCGGGCATCGTCACGGCTTGACCCTTGAATCGACGTTCACTTTGTCAGAGCGTTCGGGTTAGGTTTGAATCACAGAAATCACAACCAAGCGCAAAGGTTTCTGGTCTGCAGATGCCCAGTAGAGCAACGTTGTCAAACGCTCACGCTGACACGGCGCCACAGAGCCGGGTATGCCATTGCGGCTCCCCGTCATTCAAGCTTTAAAACTCCGGGTTCCCGTGCTCGACTCTGATTGAATCAGGGATCGAAGCATGGAAGCATGTGCGCGGGTTTCCTGGCGATCCCTCCCCGTTGACAGGCTGTCGCGTGAAGCACCCCAGAACATGGTTCAGCGATGCAGTGCGGAGCCTCGACTGCGGAGGCTAAGCAGGAACGGTCCAGACCGTTGAGGTTGCTTGGCTGTGCAGCGCAGCTTGCCTTACCTTTCCCTCGATCACCGATCACCGCGTTGGGCGGGCTGTGAACAAGTGTCCTGAAGATCGGGAGAAAAGCACAAGACACGAGGCAAAGTCCACGTTACTGAGCCCTCGGATGATACAGTCTCGGTCGGTGACACCGGATGTGGCGCGTTTCTTCGTTGGCGGTGCACGACCTGGCTGCTGAGTTGAAGACGGGAGTGGTTGACGGCCGGTGGGCCACGCTGTGGCGTTGACCCTACCCAAGGGTCCCAGGGGCCAGTCGCTGGAAGTGTTTGGCAAAAGATTAAGCCACGGGATTGAAGATCTTGCTCCTTTTGGTGTTTCAACGGGCATCGCCAACTTTGACACCCCACCAATATCAGCTCTACTGTTCCTGTCCGCCACCCAGTCGCAAGCTGCTCCATTACCGCGAATTTTGAGAAACGGTAGAGTTTCCCTAAGTGGACTCGCGACTTCTCGGCTTGATGCTCGGAATTTGATCCATCACATGGCAACTCTGCCATGGATGGCGGCCGTATTAATTATCTAGGCCGCTAATCCCTGCTGTCGAACATGATTGGGTTCAAAGCCGACGAGGGTTGACGACGGTTTTTCGCCCCAGACGGGACCTTTGGGTAGAGGCAGCCTGCGCCCAACTACAGCACAGTAGCATCCATGGCATGCCCAACTCGGGCGGGATGCCTCTGCATGAAGCAGACATGCACTTCTCGCAGAAGGCATGCACATGTGGATCACCGTCCAGGAGGAGGATCGGTGGAGATGAGAGCCCATGCTACAGTAATTGCAAAGATTCCAATCCTGAATAAGGTCGACAGTAGCGCCTCCAGCCAGCGCAGGTGCAGGCGGTGTGTGGTGCCTTTGGCACCGGAAAGGTCGTCCGTGGCATCTGACTGGCCAGCCACGAAGCAGATTAACAGGCACCGCGAGGATACGGCGGCTTGTTCAACGGGGGGATTGGGGGTTAGGGCGGCCAGGGCGGAGAGCCTTGTCCGGGGTGGATCAAAGGGCACAAGAAATGTCAGCATTTGATGGAATACAGGTACCTAAATTGACCGTTGTGCCGAGATGCTAATCGTGTTTCCCAAGGTCCTCACTTATTTGTCCTTGCTCCCGTCGTGCCTGGTGGCGGAGGGTTTCCTCCTCCTGTCCAACCCCACGGAAGAGCCTCCGGATTTTTGAGGCTGCGAATTGGTTGAATCTTGTCATGCACACCCAGTCGTAACGAGGCACCAAGACCCGGCAGCTCGGGTCCCGCACTCAACGCATTGTGGGGCAAGCCATGATCAACGAAATCAACGTCGAGATGCCTCATTGACGTCATTGTCTACCATTCCAAACGACCAAGCCCACCAGTCCGTCCTGCCAGAAGATTCCATGCTTGTCGATGCCTTGAGCGGAGGGAGGAGGGTCCTCGCGCCTCCATTGAGCGTTTCCGAAGTTGAAGGAACGCGTGGATGGGACCGGAGCTTTTTGGTTGCAAAATTGCTGGCCTGTCCCCTGACCGCAACTCGGTGGCGAGCAAGGACAACGCACCAATGCGTGAAGCGAGTCGGGCCATGTCTGCAATCTGGTCAGTTTCTGTTTCAGCGGATCGTTGCTCAGATCATGGCAACCCAAATGACAGGCATATCCTTCTAGGTAGACATACCACGTTACCACTCTGTTGCCTCCGTCTTCCAGAATCTGATACAACGTCTCACCGAAGCCAAAGATATTGAACTCCACTCCAACCACCACCGTCCCCTATTTCCTCTGGAGTTTCTGTCGCCATCCTCGCCCCTTCAGAAGAATCGGCGGGCCCTGTCGGAGATGTCCTTCTTCCAGCTCCTCAGACGGTTACGCCAGCGGTTCCTCCGCCTCCAGCAGTGGATGCATCCCTCGGAGGGCACATACCCAATGACGTGGTAAACTTGGCCGCAGACTTGTCCTCCGATGCGGACCTTGCGGCAATGGGTCTTGAACAAAGCCAGGGTTTTTTCGCAGCGGTCACACTTTGTAGAGTGGATCTCGCACATAGTGAGTCAGATGTGATGCTGGTCTTGTAAATGGTTTGATGGGCTTTGTTCGTAACGGGGTATCTGTAGGCGGAGAGAGGATGGGCTTGTTGAAGTGCGATGTTGGGGCGGAGACGGCTCTTGGTTTTGGGGATTCAGGAGGGGTGGATCGACTCGCTTGTGAGGGTATCAAGGAGTGTGTGATTTGGTCTGGGTTGTTTTGGATGAAGGCATCACGAGGATCTTGGAGAGTGCTGGTGACTTTGGTTCAACCTTGGACCGACAACAATCATTTTGAAAACGGCATGGAACAGAATGGCTTAGGATGAAAGGAAGCATCAAACGCGGCTAAATAATCAGTGATCTATTAGAGTGCGTTTGCTAACGACTCAATCCAGGCCTATCTTGCCATTCGTTGGCGGTTTATGGTCTCGTTGCCCTATTCACATGAACAATTGTTCCGCCTTTACCTAGGTCTCTGAATAAGAGATGTACTCCACAATGCCTTTGATTCAAGTTTCTGTATGTTGTTTGCCAAGTCCCAACGATGACTGGGTTTGCGTTTGGGCGACCCATTTCAGCTGGTTGTCGTACAAGACGTGACATTCGGGCTTTACTCCTTTTGAGTAAACGATCATGCATGATTGCCAATGCCTTGTTATGGAGGAAAAGCGAGTGTTCATTTAGAGTAAGAAAAACGTAAGGCTATCCTGTCGATTTTGCCACTGAACAGCCGGGCTCGGTTCATACTAGAGGAACTCAACGACCCTAGCTAGACCAACTGTGTTTAGCATCGGGTTTCATTGCGATACTGGAGATGTGGAAAGACGCCGTGTTCTTTGTTGTGGCGAAAGGCAAGCTGCTGGCAGTTGCGCATTTCAGGATAGACCCCAGCTAGACTGCCAGCCGAGTGACCCTCAAGAGCAAGTAATGCCGTTTCTTCTCGTAATAGTAGCGTCTAGCCTGTAAAAAGGACACGTTTCTCCTATTGCCATCCCACTTTGCTAATTCTGTTTGATTCCTTCTGTTCGCTCTTCTTCTCCAACAACCAGTGGAGACGAACAGGTGTTGAATGGCGAACTTTCAGGCACCTTGTCGGAAGAAAACGAATAATTTCATTACTTACCAGCAAGCTACCAGATATATCAGGCCCTAATAATCCGTGACCACGCAGAGAGCCTGAGAATCTGCCGCTTCGTTAAGCCTTGGCTACCCAAGACCAATCTCCTGGAGCCGGAACTGGCGGGTGTGCTTACCGGCCCATGGCAGTGTCAACGCGTAAGGTGGATACAATGAAGGAATATCCAGGCCGCTTGGAAGTTAGAGGGGAAAGCCCTTGCCTGAAAAAGTTGGCGAGATGCCTCCCTCGCACTCGCCCTTGTCTCAAATTCTCTTCTACAACTACAGCACGGCAGAAACTGGGTTCGCAGCCACAATCATCGTCATCCAAACACGCTGGCGACTGAACATCTAGCCACTCAAAAAAGGAGGACCCATAGGTATAACCACCATTCCCACCAGTTCTCAAGCTAGAATTCACCGATGGAGGCAGACGCAGGCCATCTTTCATCATGTTAAAAGGAGCCCACCCCCGAACCCTCCCAATACTTCGAATCTATCCGCGATGATCCCGAGGTTATGGCCGAACGCCGTACGAATAGCTTGATCCAGCATCCGCAGAATCTCACGGTCGAGGAGAAGATGGCGCTACACTGAAGAACGAGTTCTTCAGGGTCGTCTTCAATGCATTGGTCTAGCGCCAGGGAGAAAGTCCTGCGTCCCATACTGCTTCAGGGGTCGTTTGAGGACGTCGGCTATCCTGCTAGAACCCTATCCAGCGCCGCCTAGCTTCAGCGTGGAGAGCTAGACTAGGAAAACGATGTACCTATATATATGGGCGTGGACATCGAGGTGGAGGGGGAATCCGTCTCCTGGCTGTGGCGCGACAAGAACAGGGTCGTTGATCCCAAGCGCGGTCATCTTCTATGACCTGTCGAACAAACAGCAGGCCCGTGCCACGGCCGTCATGACCTATGACGCCTATGAGCGAGATCGAATCACAAGTTACAATCGCGCTCAGATCATGGCGGCCTCCCGACGACGTATCGTCATGCGGGCCATCAAGGGTACAGAGTAGCCTCCCATTGTTGGTGTCGAGGATCAGGGTCCCGCCATGGAACCCCTCGCCCTTGCGTCCGCGCTTCTCATGAACATGCATCATGGGCTGGAAGGAGTGGTTACCGAACTTGTTCTTCACAAGAAGTCGGGAGGCCCCTGATGCTATTTCGTGGCCCTCGGCCCTTCTCCTTGGATGGTTTCGAGGCACCAGTGCCCTTCCTCGGTGACAAGCAGAGGCCTTAAGCCAGCTTGTAGCATCTGATTGATTGAGAGGCTGAGTGTGTTCACACCTGGGCCTAGGAGCGGGCTCTTGTACCATGCAGCCATCCACGAGTCGGGAGGTTATCCATAGATTTGACCATGATACCGGCATTAATCATTCCGTACCAAGAACCTGGCTTGCATTTTAGAAACCTCACTTCTGCATCATCAACCACGCAACCACAGTTTTCGATGTCCAGGTAGGGGAAGAGGCTCGCTATTCTATCCACCACCACCACGACACTGATATAAGCATCAGCGTCAAGTTTCGCGACTAGGGAGCATGTTGCTGCGTTGTGATCTAGTTTAATCTAGCCTTGACAGAATAGGTAAGATTCCATTCGCCATAGGCCTGCGTTGTCGTGGATGAATCCTATGAACGAACCCTGTTGAACAACACCTTCTCTACGACGTCAAACTTGAAAGTTGCCGTTATTTACTCCCACGATGGATGTGAGCAAGTTTGCTGATCGTTCCAGTGTCGAGGACATCTTCGCAGAAGACGGGAAAAGTTTATACCGTTCAAATCCTTCAATTCGAGTCGACTACCCTAGACTGCCAGGGTTATGCTCGACGTGTTGCGAAGCACATGTAAGAAAAACAAGCCAATCGACAATCCCCACCGGTCTTTTGACGGGATCGAACGAAACGGGCTGAGACTGCTAAAAAGTTCTAAAGTGCCAAGAACAAGTTGGAGGTATTGTCTCTGCACTTGTCGTTGCCTAGCATGAAGAACAACCTGACCTGGCTGCGAATATACATGTTTTGAGCAGAAAACACCTAGCGGTCTTGGGTCTTTTGGGTCTATTCGCAGGTTTCAGGCATACCCACGGCAAGGCATATATGTGCCTGGTTCAACCCCTCCGCCCTTGATGACCACCAAACGGCCGGGCTTGCGATGGTGTGTCTCGACACATATCATCGGGATTACAAGTTACCAGGTCAAAGCTTTCAATCAAAACTTTTCCAGCTCATCATTTTGGGCCCCTAGGTAAACGGAGTCATCATACTGATGTCCATATCTGCCATTGATTAACATGGCTGGCCCAGGACGGCGAGCAGCAACTGCGCCCCCGGCTGCAACACTGAGCGATGCTGTTTTGGCAGCGGTTATGCCAAATCCGCTGCCAAGTTCAAGGCGGGTCCTGTCTTGTGCCCGATGCAAAGACATCTGGCGATGCTTCTCCGGCCTGGAGTTACTAGCTAGTGGATGCCAGTAGACCGACTCCCGACCTCTCCTGAGCTATTTTCTCTGCTGCGTGTTGGCTCTGGCTTGACTTGGTTGTGATTAGGTCTTTCTGATCTAGATCAGCCAATGGGGTCTGATATAGGCGATCAGTAACTATGCCACGACCAATAGGAATTCGAATAATGTAAAGATAACGTCTAAAAGATGTACAGCTTTATAAGATAATAATTATGATTGGCTGATGGGTGTAAGAGCATGGCAGCTCACAACCTGCCCAATCAGGAGACTGAGAGTACATATGATTATGGGATGAAGTCGAATTCCCGATATGAGAATGTGTAAAAATTGCTTGTTAGAGTCGTTGAATAAATGATGGTTTGAGTGCATGTGAGAAAGGGCCTTCCAAGTCTGTCTTTTCTGTTGTATAGATTGGTGTGTATTGTGACGATGCGCGCATTCTGTGGCAGTTTCCATGCCTCATATATGTTTACACGTGCCGGCCAGTGCTATCCCAGATACCAAATTGACAATAGATCATAAGGCACTTCACAAACCATAACTGTAACCATTTTATTTGTTGGTATCTGCATTTTATGTGCAACCATCACCCGTCTCTTATCCCAAAACGAACCAAAATCAAAACCCATAACACCCTAATGCTAAATCTAACCAACCCACTTGCGTGCGTTCAGGAACAGCTGGAACCAGGGACCAAACTGCCCCCACTCGGCCAGCTGGTCCTCGGGCTTCCACGAGCCCACATCCGCCATGATGGTACGCTCAGGGTGAGGCATCATGGCCACCACACGCCCGTCCTTGCTCTTTACACCGGCGATACCCTGGGGGCTGCCGTTGGGGTTGAAGGGATACCTCTCCGTCACGGAACCATAGTTGTCGACATAGTGGAGAGGAATAAGGCCGGAGTTGCTGACGGACCCAAGGTCGCCACTCGACGAGAACTCGGCTCGGCCTTCGCCGTGGGAGACGACAATTGGGAGTGAGGAGCCGTTCATGCCTTTGAAGAAGACAGAGTTGTTCGACTTGTCGTCGATGGTAACCATTGAGTATCGGCCCTCGAATTGAGAGCTGGCGTTTTCAACTGTGAAAAGTTAGAGCTGGTAGTTTCAAGCACATAGATGTAACATACCAAACTTGGGCCAGTGCTCGGCTCCAGGGATCAACTCCTTGACTGCACCGCGTTAGCTTCACTCTGTATAATGACAAGGCAGACATACGTCGAGTCAGCATCTGGCAACCATTGCAGACACCGAATGAGAAGGTGTCGGGTCGCTTAAAGAAAGCTTCAAACGTCCTTCGGGCACCATCGTGCATAAGAATAGACTGAGCCCATCCATTACCGGCACCAAGGACGTCACTAAAAAAATTAGCATCCACATCAGAATGAAGTGAGAGCAAACACCGGAAGGCATGGGGTTCGCCTGGTAGGTGACTCACCCATACGAGAATCCACCGCAAGCAGCAAGGCCTCGGAATCCATCCAAGGAGAAGCCATCCAGGATGTCAGACATATGAACGTCAACAGCGTCAAAGCCTGCAGCACGGAAAGCAAAGGCCATCTCGGCGTGGCTATTGACACCCTGCTCTCGCAGAATAGCAACTGGGGAATGTTAGTACTGTCTGTTGCACGAAATCGGGGCCTCTCTTACCTCTAGGCTTGAAAACAAGGCTCTTCAGGTTAGTAAGGGCCGGAAGGCTGATATCGGCCGGGTCAAACTTGAGCTTGTAGTGCAGACCAGGGTCCCTGGAGTCCTGAATAGTGTCGAACTCGGACTGCGCGCAGCTGGGGTTGTCTCGCAGCTTCTGCATCTCGTAAGAAGTGCTGGACCACCACTGCTGGATCTTGGCTCGCTCTAGATCCACAATAGTCCTGGCCCTATACTTGACAAGCAGTCCCTGCTTGGAGGTAGGCCGGACATAACCGATGGTCTTGATCAAACCATGTGGGGGGCCGCAGGTGGCAAAGCACCTCTTGAACTTGGTCTCGTCGCCCCGGCGAATCTGGAAGACGGCACCCAACTCCTCGTTGAACAGCGTGTCGAGCACCTTGTCTTCGGACTCGGCGAGATCATCGAGAGTGATATCAGCACCACAACGACCAGCGAACATCATTTCGGCAACAGTGGTAAGCAAACCACCGTCGGATCGGTCGTGGTAAGCGAGGACGATATCCTCCTATACAAAGTTAGCAGTTGAATAAGCACGCCGGGTGTCGAAGTGAGCTGCCACAACCGGGAAACGCTTACCTGGTGGAGCTGCCACAAAGCGTCGAAAAAGTCTCGAATCATCTGAATATCGCGGACATCAGGGGCCTCGTTGCCAATCTGGCCGAGGGTTTGGGCAAGAGCGGATCCGCCCATGGCACGGAAGCCCTGTGCAAGGTCCACAAAGACAAGGACAGAGTTGCCAACCTCTTCCACGCGGCGAAGTTGGGGAGTCCAGGTGCTGCGGACATCTTCAACCAAACTGAAAGCGGAGATGACCAGAGAGACGGGGGCAGTGACAGTCCTTGACTCGGACGTCTCCTTGTCCTTCCACGACGCCTTCATGGACAAAGAGTCCTTTCCGACTGGAATGGAGACGCCCAGCTGGGGGCAAAGCTCCATACCAATAGCCTCAACGGCTTCATAAAGGGCAGCGCCTTCTCCGGGGTGGCCCACAGCGGCCATCCAGTTAGCAGATAGCTTGACACGCTTGAGGTCGCCATTGACAGGGCCAGGCTTGATGTCGGCGGCACCGAGGTTCATCAAACTCTCGACGACGGCCATGCGAGCCGAGGCAGCAGCCGAGATGAGGGCAAGAGTCGGCTTCTCGCCCATTGCCATAGCCTCTCCGTGTCGCTTCTGTTCTTCGAGGCTGAAGCTGGTAAGGGTGACAGCCACGTCCGCCACAGGTGTCTGCCAAGGTCCGACAAGCTGGTCTCGGACGGAGAGACCACCTACGGTTCGGTCACCGATGGTGATGAGGAAGTTCTTGGATCCAACAGAGGGAAGGTTGAAGACCAGCTCAGTGGCCTTGGTAACCATCTCGCCTAAGTCGGAGCTGCCACATTGCTCGGTAAGGCTCTTGACGGCATCGAACGGCCGAAGGTTCTTTTGAACCCGCTGGACATCCTTGGAAATTCTTCGCCCAGGAGGGAAAAGGACGTCCATAGGAAGATTGATGGGGTCGATCGAAGGCTCGACCGTGGGTTCACGATCAGTGAGGACAAGCTTGGCGACGCCATTCTCATCCTTGGTAGCGACAGACCCGACGACGGAAAAGCCGCATCGCTCTCGTCGGCAGATGCTGGTGAAACGGTTGAGGCCTTCCCTGTTGACGAGAAGGACATATCGCTCTTGTGCCTCATTGCACCAGATCTGGAGAGGTGACATGGAGTTGTCGGCGCTCTCGACCTGTCGGAGCTCGAACTTGCCTCCGAAACCGGCGTCCTTGACAAGCTCGGGTAGAGCGTTAGAGAGACCACCAGCTCCAACATCATGGATAAAAGCAATAGGACTCTCCGGTCCAAGAGCAACACAGGTGTTGATGACCATCTGGGCGCGTCGCTCCATCTCGGGGTTTCCACGCTGCACACTGTCAAAGTCGAGATCTGCAGTCGCCTCGTTGCCAGTGTTGGACGAGGCAGCACCACCACCAAGACCAATGAGCATCGCAGGGCCACCAAGCACGATAACGTGAGCACCCTCTTCGACATGGCTCTCCTCCTTGAGAGCATGCTGGGGTCGGACGCTTCCAATACCACCAGCAATCATAATGGGCTTATGGTACCCCCTGTACTCAGGGGCCTCGGACTCGGCCTCATTGGTAAGCAAAGTTCGGAAAGTACCAGTAAGGGCAGGGCGGCCGAATTCATTGTTGAACCGAGCAGAACCAATAGGAGCTTCGAGCATAATGTCAAGACTGGAAGCATAGTGGGAGGGTCTTCCAATGTCAACCTCCCAAGGCTTCTTGCTACCCGGAATCAACAGGTCAGAGACCCAGAAGCCGCAAAGGCCGGCCTTGGGGGAAGAACCCCGTCCGACGGCGCCCTCGTCGCGGATCTCGCCACCGCTGCCAGTTGCAGCACCGGGGAAAGGAGAGATGGCAGTGGGATGGTTGTGAGTCTCAACCTTGATTAGGGGCTGGACAATTTCGCGGGTAAGCTTCCAGCTTCCAGTTGAGTAATCCGGGGCCCAGTAGTTGCCCTC
Organism: Fusarium setosum; assembly: GCA_013623625.1. Classification (NCBI taxonomy): domain Eukaryota; kingdom Fungi; phylum Ascomycota; class Sordariomycetes; order Hypocreales; family Nectriaceae; genus Fusarium; species Fusarium setosum. The sequence goes on from JABFFE010001274.1 coordinate 13,424, forward strand.
ATCGCCAGACAAACTATATTGAATCAGCAACGTGCAAACTGGCGGGGAATTGTCTAACAAGCGCTTGGATGCAGTGCGCCAGGAACTTACACGGCCGCATTGTCAGAGTAGGCACTGATAACATATTCGGGGTTCAACTTGTGGGTGTTCTTGATCATGCCAAACAGGCTATTGTCCTGGCCGACACCGTCAATGGTCCAGGAGGCATTGAAAACATGGTGTCTGCAGTGCTCAGAGTTGACTTGGGCAAACATGAAGAGCTCAACGTCGTTCTACTCGAATTAGTTTGATTTCGCAGCCAGACTGGTGAGTCATACGGGAGATCGACCGAGAGCAGTGTATTGCTTGACCAAGTATTCCATGTTGGGCTGGTCTAGACCAAGCCCAGCCTTCTTGTTGTGGTCTTGGAGAGCGGCCAATGGGCCTCGTTCGTCGGAAAAGATGTCAACCACAACGAGCGGGTTTCGGATGCCGTGCGCAAACATGGTGTCGAGAACTGGGGGCGAAAGGCTGAAAAATTCGGTCATGCGATCGTGAATGACATCTCGGAAGGCCAGGTCCTGCTCTCCCTTGTATGTGTCCTCAAATTCGATATGAATGGCCCGGCCTCGTTCGATACGGTTGACGCTCTTAAGGTCGCAGACGAGAGCAATGCTGGTGGCCTTGGAGCTCCATGGCGAAACGTTTCGAGGAGTAACGTAAATATCGACGGACTTTTCGTTGTTTCCACTCGCGGGGGCGTTTGCGGGTTGCTCAATGGCCTCGAGAATCTGCTTGATGCTGCTCAGGACGACGGCATCCTCGGCCTCGAGATCAACGTAGTATTGCCACGCGCCCGTGAGCTTGGCGACCTTTACGGGGCTCTGATCGTTGATGCGCTGCACAAGCTTCTGAAGCTCAGAAGCCGTGTAGCACGACCCGCCGACCAGCACGTGGTACATGGTGAATGAGGTTGCTGTTTGCAAAGCAGGATACGCTTTGACGCTGAACGCCGACGTCCTGTAGCGGAGAGAAAAAAATGATGGCGGGGTGCTGGAGTCATATCAAGGTGGGATGTTCCGGGTCCGGGACAATATTGCTCCGCACCATCGATCTGTGTATCAAGGGTGGAGTCCCTGGCTTCCCAGGAACCTCCGTCTCTTTCCGATCACCCATTTGAGGCTGAAACTAATTTTTAACGCATAGAACATTTCATATAACCTGTTGTCTGAACGTCGTGAAGCCATTATCTTATCTTTGCGCACGCACGTGCCATCGCGGGGCACTGGGGGAGCCAAGTTAGCGAGGCCGGGGTTCCGAATCGGGATAGTGCGCCGCGAAGATATGTCATGGCCTGAAAACGCCGAGGTGCTTCGTTTGGGCGGTGACGTCAAGCAGAGTTTTCTCAAAGAGCGATGCGTCCTTGTAGGACCTGCCTGATTTAGTCCTAGGCCCCTGCCTGATCAGCCGAGGATATAGCCCAAGTCAACTCAGGACGGACTAGTGTTTCTAGCTAGGACCAATAGCAGACTACCTAGACAGGCACAACTCGAAGAAATGTTTAGATACCTCATTACCGTAGCTCTTCATATAGAGAGTCAGTCTAGGGAGCGGTGTAAAACGGATTACGGATTCCATTGAACTGCATTTCAACTGGGTTCATCTGAAAGAGGAGAGGATGCAATCACCCGCAACTAAGAAGCAAGCAAGACAGTTTCTCGCAGGCTCAGGCAACCGCCTGCAAAAGTGCCTATGGACGAACAAAGAAAATCCCAGAGCGTAGGTACTATCACATGATAGTGCTGCCTTGGGGTTTCTAGTTAAATAGGAGACAACCCTTCAAGCATTGCCTTGCACTCACCTTCACTTCCAACCCGGTCACTCAACCCCACCCCCACCTCCAGTCACCGAAGGCATCACCATGACCTACTGGGACCCAGCAAACCTGCTCCAGATTACCTCACAAGTGGATGACCCAAGGGGCCAAATCTACTGCGTCAGCGGGACTTACAGCCTTACCCCCCAACGATGCCGATACCAAATTGAGGAGCCGGCTCGCTCCGAAATCCGGCAGAGACTCACGCGATTGTCTCAAAAGCTGCCCAAGTATGTCGACAAGGAGGAAGTTCACCAGCTCGCTCAACTTTGCTTTTGCCAATACTGCACTGTTGATCAGAAGAAGCACATTACCGCCAGCTGGCTTGAGATCGTCAGGAAGGCAACAGACCAACAGCACCGTGTCCAACAATGCCTGGGGAGCCCCTCGGAAGTTCTTCTAGATCTTCGTACCAAGTTGGGAGACAAACAGGGTGAGGTTGCCAAAATGAAAGAGAAAGCGGATTATTACCAAAAAGGGGTTGCCTACTACAGAAAGATGATCAAAATGGCTGCGAGTGAGCCAGGGTCACAAGCAAAGGCGATTGTGGACCTACAGAAAAACAACTGGCGTCTCGAAATTCAGCTGCAGAAGGAAACAGCAACCTTGGGCTGTACCAGTCGGGGGAAGTTGATAGTGGAGACTGAACTAGACGAAACGAGGGATCGACTTCTGCTCCTGCGGGAAGAAACAAATCGCATCTACAGCGACAAAAAGGAGGTCGACAGCAAGCTCATGAAGCTCACAGCACAATATCACGACTTAGAGCAGAGCCTCGAAGAGTCGCGCCGCAAAACCGAGGAGCTCAGCGAATCTGGGCAAGTGCTGAAATTGGCATTTGACTCTCAGCTCGGCCTTGTGCTGCAGCTACGGGACGAGAACAGGGACGGATATGACATCATACAAAGCCTGAAGTTGGAACTTGACAACAGCACTCTCCTCGTTCAGGACTTGACCATGGCGATCGAGGCGAAGCACGCCCACATACAACAGTTGGAATCAGAAACAGGAGGTCTGCAGAAACTCGAGCTGGAGCTCAGAGAACAGCTCACCCTCAAAGAGAGTCAAATGGTCGATATCCTTTCGCAACTCGAGGAGGAGAGAGCTTTGAACATGGTCCTTGGCGACCGTGTGGCAGTTTTGGAGGCTGTCAAGGCCAGTATGAAGGAGACGGCAGGGGCTTTCTGGCTACATGGAGTCCGGAACTTGGTTGAGTGGGTTCGGGTGCCATGGAGACGATGGGGATGAGGGCGGCATGGCCACACATATTAGGGAACAGGGTTGGGCTCCGGAGTTGGGACATGGTCTTTGGAATGGAATTTCCTCGTTTCTTATGTATCTTTGGGATGGGTATGCTGTGTATTTTGCAGGCTTGGAAGCTATTGGCATTCTTAGCTTCTAGCATTGTCGGTCCTAACTCAATCCTACACGTGGCATTCTTGGCTGGCAGCCCTACGTCAATATGAAGTAACGTGGTGATGTTCATGGGTACCAACAAGTAGAGCTCACAAGTGCCGAAAGCGGAGGAATCAGGAAGATGACCAGCCCTGAACCGGGCTACGGGCGCAGATGGGTGCACTGTAGAGCAAGGTCCGTTATTGTAGTCTGTCGGTGGAAGTCCAGACACGGTCCTAGCATTGGTGACAATAATCATAGGGGCCCTAGACCTAGTGGTAAACAGATTCCATAAGGACAAGATCAATTCCAAGAGATTACAACATTTCTACATGTACTCAACATACGATAGCCAGAGCTATATATCGTATACATAGAGATATGAATAGACATACAAATCGATCACCCCCAGGCCGACTGCAGAGAACATTATACAGAACACTGCACCAACAGCCGGAGCTGATCAAGACGCGACGATTCCAAGCCAGGGGCAGCCCGGCTCGTTTCCGAGTGCCCGAAGGCCATCAGCACCAGGAGGAACGACTCGACGCACCGACCGCGCGATAAGCGGAAACAGGAAATGAGCTGCAAAACTTGCGTTGATGTAGGTAGGTAATCTAGCAAAGGATCTGTGCACATAGCGCAAAATCAGGGGGAGGCAGCATGGTTATGTGAAGCCGCGGTTAACCGATAGTGTGTTGGAAAGCGGGAGTGGCTTGGACGGCGTGCCCCTAGGTTAAACCGACGACATTAGCACCTGAAAATTTCTCTGAAACGAATGATGCTAGGTCTTGCGTTGATAATCATCAGACTAGCTAAAGCAAGGCCAAGTCGCCCAAGGCGGGATCATATTGAAGAACCCTGGGTCTTGTGGTTCAAATTCGGCGGTCGAGACAAGACGTGATCTGTGGGTTAGGTTGGTGTTGGGGGACCTTGTAACAAGGTCAGGGATTCCCGTGGACGATGGATGAATCTGATCTGTCCATGAGAAGGTCCTTTGGAGATATTTCCGGTGTCCAGGATTCGCTGCTCGCGGGATCGGCATAGCGAAAGGCCGACGATGCTCAGATGCAATTGCCGACAGTATAGATTGAGACTAGCCGACAGCGCTATACGTGATGGCGAATTATCGTAGACTCGGAGAAATCGTCGGTAAAGCTAGCTCATTTGCGCATCGTTCGTAGCCCAAACGCCTCGATTTGATGTAATCCAAGTCCTGCCAAGCACACATTATACGTATACGGTAGGTGACTGACTCTTCACCTTGCAGCCCGTGCACTGCGGATGGGCAGATATATGGTCGGCGGACACAACAAAGCATGTGCAAAGCGTTGGGTGCGGCTGAGCACCGAGATTCAGTGGACCCCGGGCACCGTTGACGGTTGGCCTGGGGAAAAGATGCGGACCAGGACCAGGCTCAGGCTGTATCGCACGGTATCGGACCAAGGGAAGTCTATTCAGCGGAGCGAAAGGGTTCGCGTTAGGTAACAGATTCGTTCCCCAGATAGAGACGCAAAGATCAAGCAACGCGGTCCCCAGAGTCAGGAGATCAGGGACGGAGACGAGAGGTCAAGCGATACGGGGGGTCGAATGGGGCGGTGGGTTTCTGGAGCCTGAGATGAGGCCACTTTGGTATCTAAGATCCACGCACCAGATGGACGGAGTATTTTGATGGACCGTGAGCGACGCCATGTGAAAGTCGAGGATCGTTGAGCCGCGCCAAGCCAGATGTCGAACGGGTATTAAAGAAACGAGAGGGAAAGGGCGTAAAATGTGGTTGTCATTCGCCATCGCATGGCCTTAGAAGCCCTGTCGCAGCGTTTTCAAGGATCGGGTCGGTTCCGCTGGTGCCGTCTTTTTAGCTTGCATGTGTCTTAGGAGCCAAGCAAAATGAACCTGCCCATATGCGAATGTTGGGCCCATCGGAAGACGGCGTAGGGTTCGGAAAGGGCGCGAGAAACATGAAGGAATTTCTGTAGGGCGCAAAAATGTTAGCCTGTACGGGGGGTACAAGGCGCGGGGATGATAAAGCGTTGGCGGTTAAAACATGCCTTGAATCAATAGCCCGCAATCAGTCAAAACAGAGGGATAAGACCGCTTGGGCCTGGCTAGCTTGGCAGCTAATGCGCGGATTGCTGGACCTTGTTGAGCCGAGAGGCTAGCGCTGCGTGGAAGAATGGAAGCTGGAATGGAAACGGCTAAAGAAAAGAAAGATGAGGCTCTGAGAACCGAGCCGATGGTCACTGTGGACGGCCCGGCTGCAAGCGGCGGTCGGTGTGGCTGTCGGAATTTTTTTCCCCCCTTCCACTTCAGGGTGGCACTGATGCGGAGGCGTTGTTTACAAACGTCCTCTGTCCAACCCCCAACCGTTTGCTGACCGTGCAAGCGGTGAGATGGACAGTCGCAGTGAATCTCGACGGATCCTGCCTAGATTTCACCAAAGCCCAGGCCATCAACCAGGCTCTCGGTTATGCAGATTGACCGTGCTTGAAAGCCCTCACTAGAGAAATGGGTCCTGTCCTGGAGGCCTGCTACATAACCGGAGAACCATGCTTAACCCTGCTCGAAGCGCGACAGATTGGATCCTGTCAAGGCGCTTGGTAGGACCTTTTTCTTGTCTTTTCGGCAAACTGCCGTAATTCTTGATGCTACTAAGCTGAGTCTCTTACGTACAACCCCGAGTGCTTGTGTGTGGGCTATGATGTTTGACTGGTTAGAGTCGAATGAGGGGAACAGGGTGGCTGGCCTCTTCTCCAAAATGCCCGTTGCCACTGATACCAATACCGTTCGATGGCGTGAGACAAGTGTCTCTGAATGACTTGTTCAGGAAGGGCGCGGTACGACAGTCGGCGCCCAACACAAGGTGGCACTGCGGGAGATGAAACGTATCTTGAGCACCAACAGCAGGCATCCATCTCAGCTTCGTTAGAGACGGCAAAGAGGAAGCTTTTGATCCTTTCCATCCAAGCTTGGAAATGTTCGGCGTAATACTCTGTACGAGTCAACCAATTCCCTTCTGGAACGCTGCTACTTAGAGCTAAGTGCTCAGCGCTCCCTGAAATCGCTTTGCTGCATTAAGCTTAGTTGGCCTGCACCACAAGTTCCCTGCTCCACCGCGCTAAACAGTGGGGATTCCTCCATCCCGCTGAAAGCCGTGCAGCCGATGAAGGGTTTTCACCTCTGCACCCAAGGCACCGTCCTCGGACCGCGTTGGGGTCGCCATGGAGCTGGCCCGGAGCCCGCGCCTTGCCCGGCTTTTGTCGGCCCTTCTCCAACGGCCCCTGCCATGACCCCTGGAACGTGGCCGATGGCGCTACTCCAAAAGACTCCAACGTTTAGCGGCGCTCCCGGAGAGATAGGTAGGGCCGTTGGCTGCGAGATTATCAGCACTTGGAGAAACATTAATGGGGATAAGATGATTACATATGAGACTAAGTTGACGTGCAAAGCTATGGTGACCATCGCCGGTGTCGGACATTCCAGGCCATGTCAGCGCCCCAGGCTTGCTTGCGTCCAGGTTCTTAGCAATCACAATCTGTACACGAGTCACAGGCAACAAGGCTCGGTTATTTGCAATCAATGGTGTAGCTGACGCCCAGATCTCTTCCCCCGTCCGAGTCCCCGCACCCCAGTGTCATCTTCAACCACGCTCGCCCCCCTGCCATGAACATGGTTGCTTGCCCACCGTTATCAGCGACGCTAGCCCTTGTACAATCCTGGTGTGACTACACCTCCCATGTCATACTTTGATATGGGGGAACACAGATGTGTGCTCCCATTCCGCTATCTACAACACCGTCTTCCACGATAACCTGCACAATAAGAAGATGGTCGCCAACCCGTACAAGCTTCTCCTCACAAGGCATCTCTCCTCTCTTTAGCTTCCCCTCATCAGCTTCGAGCCATCCCCCAACTGGGTCATCTTGTGATCCCGATCCTGGTTCAAGCCGAGACCTGGGTCTGCCCCAGGTTGTCAATACCCTTCCCCGCCTTTACCCCAACTCCGAAAAGAAATTTCGGGCTCCTCCCCCTCGTCGGCCATCTCCACCTCGTTGTCTTGGCTTGGGTTACTCTGCGTCCCACACGGCGCCTTAATCCGGGGATAAATATCACCCTCCCTCCCCCCTCCTTCTGCAAGCGGTTTCCAGTCTTCTGGCCCAGACACGACCAAACTGCTTCCCACTTCACAGTCCCCTTGAAGGCTGACTTGCATTCAACACACATCCAAATCATGGCTGAGAAGGAGTACGTCGAGGGTGAGGGTGGCAATGGCTTCGACCTCAACCGGGAGGCCAGCCACCAGGGCGAGAATGTCGAGTACAACCTCGCCAACTCCCACGACCAGCTTGAGCGAGGTCTCAAGAGTCGACACATTCAGTTCCTGGCCCTCGGTAAGTGCAGTGACCTCGACAAACTCAATACATCTCGCTAACAAAACTAGGTGGTGCCATCGGAACTGGTCTCTTCATCGGCTCCGGCGGTATTCTCACACGCACCGGTCCCGCCCCCCTCTTCATGGGCTATCTATCCATGATGGCCATGGTCTGGATCATCATGAACGTCCTCGCCGAGATGGTCACCTACCTCCCTATGCGCGGTATCACCGTTCCCTACTTTGTCGGCCGTTTCGTCGATCCCAGCCTCGCCTTTGCCGCCGGTTGGAACTACTGGTACGCCTACGCCATGCTTATCGGCGCCGAGGCCGTTGCTGCTGGCATCATCATTGACTATTGGCAACCGCCTGTCAACATTGCCCTCTGGATCGCCATCGTCCTTGTCGTCATGCTCCTGCTCAACATCATCGCCGTCAGCTTCTTTGGTGAGGCCGAGTTCTGGTTCGCCAGTATCAAACTGATTACCATTTGCGGTCTCATCATTCTCGGCATCGTCATCTTCTTTGGCGGTGGTCCTAATCAACATCACGTGCGCGGCTTCACATATTGGAAGCATCCAGGCGCCTTCAAAGAGTTTGGTGCAAAAGGGTCTACGGGTCATTTCCTCGCCTACTGGAGCGCCTTTATCAGCGCTGGGTTCGCTTTTATCACGTCTCCTGAGCTCATTGCAATCTCGGCTGGTGAAGCTGTCGCGCCCAGACGTAATATTCCCAAGGCTGCTCGCCGTTTCATCTGGCGATTGGCCATCTTCTACGGCGTCTCTTCCCTCCTGATCGGTATCCTGGTCCCTTATGACGACAAAAAGCTGCTTGGTGCTACCGAGTCCAATGCCAGTGCTTCGCCCTTTGTTATTGGCATCCAGAATGTCGGCATTCCTGTCCTCAACCACATCATCAACGCCGCCGTTCTGACTTCAGCTTGGTCTGCCGGTAACTCGTTCCTCTACTCCGGCAGCCGTGTTCTCTACTCCATGGCTCTCAACAACCAGGCCCCCAAGTGGTTCCGCATCACTAACAAGTATGGTGTCCCTTGGGTTGCCGTCCTCTTCACCTGGGCCTTTGGTCTCCTGGCCTTCCTCAACGTCTCCAACTCTGGTGCCACCGTCTTCAACTGGTTCGTCAACATCTCCACCATCTCCGGCTTCATCGCTTGGATCATCGTCATGATCACCTACATCCGCTTCCGCAAGGCCATGGTCTTCAACAACATGCTCGACGTCCTCCCCTACAGGACTCCTCTTCAACCATATGCTACGTGGTTTGTCCTGCTGATCATCACCCTCCTCACTCTGACCAACGGCTTCGCCATCTTCCTCAAGGGCAAGTGGGACGTTCAGAACTTCATCGCCGCCTACATTACCATTCCCATCTTTCTTGTTCTCTACATCGGCCACAAGATCTGGTTCCGCACTCCTCTGTGCATCTCTGTGCAGAACATCGACGTCATTACTGGAAAGAGGGAGATGGATGAGCTCGCTGCTCAGGATGTGCCCCCTGTTCCAAGGAACCTGCTTGAGAAGATCTGGTTCTGGCTTGCTTAAAATGTGTTGATGTTTGGATATTACGAGTACATAGATGTAAAGCACAGCTTTGATACCCTCGGTTTATATATAATGAAGAAATGGTATTTCTGACTACATATTGACATATCCATTCTTGTGTGATTCGGCGTATTTGCCAAAAACATAGTTTTATTGGGATTGTCGGCAAGTCCGATCGAGCTGCCAGATGAGGAATAGATTTGCTAAAACTAATGCACAGTATGTTACATCCTGGTCGTTGTCTTCTAAGCCGACCCGACAACAGCCGCTTAGTTGGGGTAATGAGGAGAAGAGAGTGAAACATATGCTTTCAGAAGTTGCAAGGGATAAATGTCTCACAGGATAAAGGTATGGGAAATGTCACGAGACGATTAAATATTCGAGTCTTATCAAGTATGTCGCCTCACGCCGTGCTGAAAAGCAGGATTGTTTATTTGCACAGCTTCTACTAATTTAATACCGCATAGTGATATAGTGATATAGAGACAGACTAATGAGATAGTTGCCTGCACTAGTTATAATATCAAGTGTCTCGCTATTTGGTCAGGAAGCACGTGACCCATATTAGAAGATTTTCATACCTACCCTAGATATTAAGATAGTAATACAGGTTTAATACATCGAATATCATTAGATCTATTTAGTAACTTGATAAATCCTATTAAATAGCATGTTTGCATGCGAAGCGTAATTATTTCCTTCTGTCTTTGCTGTAGACTTTGCTCTCTGTTTATCATATGGACACTCGTCAACTGGTTTGTGAATATCTTTCATTGTCAAGGTTGTCTTTGATATCGCCGACAGACGTCGGAAGCGGCGTTTTGCACTGCAACTTTAAAATCTTTAGCGAGCGCCATGCGCGCCCGGGGACAACCTTGTTTTCCCCAACACAGCATCTCGCGATGATTTTGGCTTGAGACTCTATCCCGCGGACGGTATAGGAGCCCGAGAGCAGATCTTGACTAAGCAAAAGGCGCGGTGGCAGAGTGGTCTAATGCGATAGACTAGAAATCTATTCTCTTCGGAGGCGTCTGTTCGAATCAGGCCCGCGTCGGTTTCTTTTCGGAGTTCTTTTTGCTATGTGACCTCTGCCGAGATCGTTTATACCCTTATTATCTCTCTCAGGTCACAAGGGTTAACGGCACAAGTCACCCAGGGGGCTTGTCCACAGGGACCCTGCGGCTTAGACATGTGTAAGTTTACGTCTTATTCAGGTGCATTTGAACCTACACCTTCCCCCGCGGATATCTTCACTAAGTAGCTTGAAGCTTCAGCCAGTGCTCGGGCGGACCTGGTGCCTGAAACTTAGAATCTCGACACTCCCGATCGCATTCAATGTTTAGATTATTGATTGTTTAATTTTGCGGCTAAGAAAAACGTAATTGAATTTTTGATCATGTCTAATGCGCCTTTCAAGCAATATCCCGTACTTAATCCACTTATGTCAATGCAAATATAGTTGAAGAATCAATCCTACTTGATACGCTGCTTTCCAACCCCACTCAATCATCACTTCAAAGCAGGTTACAGTCTCAATGACAGTAAAGCCGGCTGTTATCACCAGAAGCAACTTACAAAGAAACACTATTGGACGAAGGCGCCCCGGGTTCCTGAAGGCGTCATGTTTCGATAAACGACCGCCTCCCGAGCAATAGCGTCGGGTTGAGGGTGGTCTCGGCCCCAGGAACAACCAGGCTGAGAACACGGCATTGGTCGAGATTCAGGTTCTCCACGGACCTGGCTCACGGCTCGACAGGATTGCTTCCATATAAACGATGAAAAGTGAATTGATATTACTGATCTTGAAAGACTGTGATAAAATCTCATCAGAGTGATTAGGCTGGGGTGTTGAAATAATTTGTAATAAGTCACTAGCCACATGGCCCAAACAAGATTTCACTCCAACGTGGGGTCTGGTCACATCTCACATTATTTTGAATCTAATAGATCGATTCCAGGAAAGCGGCCCTCCCGAGTGAGACACCAACGGAAATGAAGATTGTCGCGATTGTAACCGAGACAACCCCTAACGCGACCCAATGGAAAGCTGGAAACCACCACGACAAAACAAATGAATCTCTGACTGGTGCGCTGGGAAATGTTGGAAATCACGATGATCGCGTTCCGGGAATCAACTCTGTTTTCCGGAGTCGTGTGATCGTCACTCGCCAACGTCATAAGCGAAAACCAATTCCCCAACGGGAGGCATCTCGTGATCCAACAAGAAGCTTCTAACCAACAGAGATGAAAATCACGCTGGATTCAGCAGCTCTGATGTCAACAGTAGCAGAGGAATCCTATCGACAGCCTCGTTGGAGTAAGCAGATGGATATAGTTCGCAGAGTTGTACCTGACATTAACTATTGGCCACTCTCCGGCGCCATCTCAAATCAGAAACTCTTTTGCACCGAATGAGAGCAGCAGAGCTCGATCGGGTAGGCCGGGCTGACCGCAAATGGCTAGGCCATTGTCCTTGGCATTCAGGACCTCAGCCAAGTTTAATGGATATAACTTTAAACGTCGATCCTGTGGAAGTGGGTGCAGTCCAGATTGCTAGTGGGCGCACGCTGTTCCTGACTGGCCGAGTCAGTCTTTATCAGCCTTGTCCCTATCGAGCAAGGGACAATGCGTGGCGCCCATGGGCTTACACGCTTTCGCTTGAGACAAAACGCAAAGGAGATAGCCAACGCCACAACCCCGCCAGACGATCTGTATCGCCGATCGGCTCGGCGCGTTCCAGTCCCAGGTGGTGTGTGGTTTAGGGCAAGCGTCCTCTTAGTTGGGCCAATAATCGCTCTGTTCCTGCAGCATACTGCCAGGGCGACATTCTTCGGACCTGAGCACCTGGACAACCAGTAGGCAACGATCATCTTCTCGACCCTACCCCCGTCAAAGCTTTCCGGTAGCGAGCCTAGCTCGATGACGACATTCCAGGATCGGCCAGGACGGCCCTGGGGAAATTGATGCAGGGAATGCGGCTAATGGGCGAGAACAGGCTCGCGTGGTAGATGGGCACCCTTTGCACTATGGGAACTCTAAACAGAGGACGAAAGCAGATGGGGACGATGAAGCCACGCTCGATGGTGGTTTTGTGGGTGATGCTGAGGCATGGCTCTGGGTGGTTATAAACCACGAGCAAGCTTTTCGAAACTGGATTTTGCACAGCTCTGTATGGTTTTCACTTTCAACACCGTGCAATCCCTAGTCGAGTCTCCCCTGCTGACAATATGCGGTTGTCACAGGGGCTCCTAGCCTCTACACTCCTTACATGCACCGCCGCAAAGGCGCAGAACAACAACAACGACGACAACAATGCTGAATCGCCCGTTCATTATGCGTCAGCTTTTGCCGAGTCCTTGATCAACAAGGCCCAGACCACCTTGAATCCCGACTATGCCACGGCTTTTCCAGCAACACTTCTCCCGCACCCCGAGAGCTACTTGGGCGGTGACGGCGACTCTGCTTTCCCAGAATCTCTACTTCCGCATACTAACACTTACTTGGGTGGACAACCTAATAACTTCCCGAACACTTTTCCCCCGACGCAGCTCCCGCCTGGCCAGACTGCTGTGAGTGGAGGCTCCGGCGATACTGGTGGCTCCGGTTCTGGAGACTCTGGAAGCTCTGGGGATACTGGTTCTGGAGGTTCTGGAGATACCGGAGGCTCTGGTTCCGGAGACTCTGGGAGCTCTGGAGATTCTGGTTCCGGTGGCTCAGGCCCTGGAGACTCTGGCTCTGGGGGCTCTGGTGATGCTGGAGGCTCTGGTTCTGGAGACTCCGGCTCTGGAGACTCTGGAAACAACCCCCCTGCCGGATCTCCTGGATCCCCTGGCTCGCCTGCTGCCTCCACCATCGACGTGGTGATTGTCCAGACGTACACTGGCACGGCACTCATCACACGACCTGTGCTGTATACCATCACCTCTGGAGGAAGCCCCGGCACAGTTGTAATTCAGGTTCCGCCTGGTACTCAGGGCGGTGGTCAGGCGGTCACGATCCCTCCAAGCCTTGAAAATCCGTTTACTACAATCCTTCGACCCCATTCGGGACCCACGCCGATTTCAACCCCGGTTACCATTCTCATCCCATCTTCGGCCGGCCACGCCGGAACCATCGTCATCGAGACCCCCGGCCCCCAGACCACGCCGAGCGACCCCGAGAATCAGGGCAGCAACGCGGGGGATAACCAGCCCGTCACGATCCCTCCGAGCGATGGCAGTCCTTTCTATACCATTAAGAGGGCTCACTCTGGGTCCGACCAGATCACTGAGCCCGTTACATTCACTGTTCCCGCATCGGGCACTGAGCCCGGCACTGTCGTTATCGAAACCCCCTCGTCGGCTCCGCAGAGGCCGGCCATCACTCTTCCGTCGGATCCCGATAGTCCATTCATTACTATCGTGAGGGGACCTACCGGCGCCGAGTCGATCACTGAGCCCACCACCGTCACCATTCCTGGCAGTAGTGGTCAGCGTGGAACCGTTGTCATCGAGACCCCGAACCCGCAACCTCAGACTCCCGGCAGCCCGATCACAATTCCACCAGGCCCTGGTGGCTCCTTCGTGACAGTTGTGAGAGGGCCGACGGGCACTGAGCAGATCACCGCGGTCACTACGGTCACGATTACAGGAACAGATGGACAGGGCACGATTGTTATTGAGACGCCTGCTCCGACTAGCCCTCAAACAGGAACCATCCCCTTCGATGCACCTTTTACCATCCCTGCTGGCCCCAACAGCCCCTGGGTTACGGTCTTCAGACCGCATGATGGAGACCCTATCTCCGGGCCTAACACGCTCACTCAGTCAGCTAGTGGCGGTGGACCTGGTACTATCGTTATCGAGACTCCTGGCCCTGCTCAGCCGGGTCACGAGACAGTTACCATCCCTGCTGGTGCAAACAACCCCTGGGCGACAGTCTACAAGCCGCACAGCGGCGATCCCATCACTGCCCCCATCACCATCACCGAGACGGCTCCAGGAGGTGGCTCGGGCACTGTCATTGTCGAGACGCCTGTGCCCACGCTTCCTGATAGCCCTGGTATCAAGGTCGTCCAAACTGGAGCTCCTCCCACGGACCCGACAATCACCGTCCCTCCCAGTGGCGATAATCCCTTCGTGACCATTTACCAGCCCTACACTGGCTCGCCTATTGATGAACCAATCACCATCACCCAGTCTGGGGCTGGAGGACAGCCTGGGACCGTCATCATCGAGACCCCACGTGGTAAAGCGGGGCAGACGATCACCGTCCCTCCTAGCAATGGTAACCCCTACACGACCATCTACAGGCCACACTCTGGGGCGCCTATCACCGAGCCTATCACCATCACCCAGACTGGGCCTGCAGGGCAACCGGGAACTATCATTATTGAGACCCCGCATGCTCAAGTTGGCCAAACAATCACTGTCCCGCCCAGCAATGGTAACCCCTACACGACCATCTACCAGCCACACTCTGGTTTACCGATTACTGAGCCTATCACTATTACCCAGACTGGGCCGGGAGGGCAACCAGGGACCATCATTATCGAGACTCCAGCCCCAGGAACTGACGCGGGAGGTTCACCGGGTGATGCGCCCGCGACATCGGAAAGGCCCTATGTGACAATTTACAAACCTCACTCTGGAGATCCCATCACTGAGCCCATCACCGTCACTCAGCCTGCGGCAGGTGGCCAGCCCGGAACAATCATTATCGAAACTCCACCTCCAGAGATTACCATCACTCCCACCTCACCTGGGGGTTTGGTGACTGTCTATCGACCTCCCACTGGTGCTCCTATCACGGTGCCCGTCACCATCACCAGTTCGGGAACCGTATACATCGAGACACCGCCAGCAGCTGGCAAGATTGCCCAGACGCCAACGGAGCCTGCAAACCAGCCGACGACAGTCACTGGCCCGGACGGCGTGACGACCATCTTCACACCCGCCCCAGGTACCAGCACAATTACAGTGCCTATTACTACCACAGATAGTGGTGGAAACGTGATTATACAGACGCCTCCACCTGTCCAAGTTGTTTCAACGCCAAGTCAGCTCGCAACTGAGCCAACTACAGTGACTGGCCCAGATGGGGTTACCACCATCTTCACGCCAGGTACCAGCACGGTTACAGTCCCTATCACTACAACGGACAGCGGCGGAAATGTGATTATCCAGACGCCCCCGCCCGTCCAGTTTGTTTCAACACCAAGTCAGCCCGCTACCCAGCCAACTACAGTGACTGGCCCAGATGGCGTCACAACGATCTTCACACCTGCTCCAGGTACCAGCACAATTACAGTGCCTATCACTACAACGGACAGTGGTGGAAACGTGGTTATCCAGACGCCGCCGCCCGTCCAGGTGGTCTCAACTCCAAGCCAACCTGCTACACAACCAACCACAGTGACTGGTACGGATGGCGTGACGACAATCTTCACACCTCCGGTCTCAAGCATCACGGAGCCCGTCACCAGCACGGATAGCGGCGGAAATGTAATCATCCAGACGCCCCCGCCCAACGAGGTTGTCTCGACGGGGGGCCAGCCAACACCTGGGCCTACCACTGTTTCTGGTTCGAATGGGTTGACAACGATTTACACGTCGTACACGGGTACAGGTATTATCACAGCACCGATCACTATGACCAATAGCGATGGCACTGTGATTATCGTGACTCCCCCGCCTATCAAGTTTGCCTCAAGTAACACCCCAACTGCTGAGCCGCCAACTACTGTCTCAGGAACGGATAATTACATCACCATCTACACACCGTATCCCGGTCCAGGGCAGATCACGGCACCTGTTACCATCACTGAGGCAACTCCTTCGGGAGGACAGCCGGGAACCATTCTCATCGAGACTCCAGTTCCGCAGAGCCCGACTCCGACCCAGTCAGGTAGCCAGTCTTCCACGTCAGATGTCTACGTCACGATTTATACACCGTATCCCGGTCCTGGTGAAATCTCGTCGCCTATTACCATCATCACTCCTCCCTTCGGAGGGCAGCCCGGAACTGTCCTCATCGAGACCCCAGTTCCACAGACGCCTACCGCCTCGGAGACATATGTGACAATCTACACGCCGTACCCTGGCCCTGGTGAGATCTCTACGCCCATCACCATTATTCAGCCGCCATCTGGAGGCCAACCGGGTACCGTCCTGATCGAGACGCCGGCTCCCACGACTCCCCCGACGACCCAGCCTGGAACTTTTTCGACTCCTGCTCAGGATCGGTATGTGACGATTTACACACCCTACCCAGGGCCCGGCACAATCACTGTGCCCATCACCATCACACAGTCGCCAACGGGAGGTCGGCCTGGTACCATCATCATCGAGACGCCAGCTCCGCAGACGACGAACCCTTCGGACATTTATGTCACGATTTACAGGCCGTATCCTGGGCCTGGAACGATTGTTACGCCAATCACTCTGACCCAGGCTCCCACAGGAGGACAGCCGGGCACCGTCTTCATCGAGACCCCGGTTCCGCCCACGACCACGGCTCCAACACAGACTACCTCTCAGTCATCCCCTGGCCCGATCACCATTCCTCCTGGACCAACCGGCAGCTGGGTCACGATCTACACACCGTACCCCGGACCTGGTACGATTACGGCTCCCATCACGATCACGCAGTCTCCGTCTGGAGGGCAGCCTGGAACGGTCATTATTGAAACCCCGAATACGCCGGTTTCGTCTCCGTCTTCGACTCCGACTTCGGCTCCGACTCCGGCTTCGATTTCGACTTCGATTCCGACTTCGATTCAGACTTCGATTTCGGCTTCAATTTCGACCCAAACCCCAGGCGGAACAGTCACTGTTCCTACTGCGTCTGATAGACCGTACGTGACCATTTATCGGCCATACCCCGGGCCTGGCAACATTGCCCAGCCCATCACCATAACCCAGCCCCCCGTGTCCGGTCAGCCAGGAACTATCATCATTGAGACTCCTACGCCCGTGGTCAATACCAGGTTCGCAGTAACCACCCCGGTCACATCGACTGGCGCGGATCAGTACATCACGATCTACCGTCCTCACACCGGTACTCCGATCACTGCGCCTATCACTGTCACTACCATTGCACCATCGGGAGGACAGCCCGGCACAGTGATCATCGAGACTCCGGCTCCAGTCGTCTCGACTCAGCAACAGACAACTGTCAACCCACCGGTCTCAACTTCTCAGGGTCAGAATGGCTATGTGACGGTTTACACACAGTATCCCGGGCCTGGTGTTATCACCGCGCCCATTACGCTCACAACTATTGCCCCTTCGGGAGGCCAGCCTGGTACTGTGATTATTGAGACCCCGGGTCCAGTTGTCTCGACGGAAAGTTCGACTTTTGCCGCTGTGACAACAAGCAACCCGCCTGTTACGATCCCTGCTACCAGTGGTGGTTATGTGACGGTTTATACACAGTACCCTGGGCCTGGTGTCATTACTGCGCCGATTACACTCACGACGATCTCTCCCTCCGGTGGTCAGCCTGGTACCGTGATTATTGAGACTCCAGGTCCGGTTGTTTCAACTGACAGCTCTACCTCGGCTGCTGTGACCACGGGCAACCCGCCTGTTACGATACCGGCTGACAGTAGTGGTTACGTGACCGTATACACGCAGTATCCCGGGCCCGGTGCCATCACCGCGCCTATTACACTGACGACAATTTCTCCCTCTGGCGGACAACCTGGTACTGTTATCATTGAGACTCCAGGTCCTCAATCAACTCTTCCTCCGCCAGTTACAATCCCTGCGGACAATAGCGGCTACGTGACTGTCTACACCCCGTACCCAGGGCCTGGAGTTATTACTGCACCCATCACACTTACAACCATTTCGCCATCCGGCGGACAGCCCGGTACGGTTATCATTGAGACCCCGGTTCCCCAGACGACAACGCCTGAGACGACCCTACCTCCGCCCGTCACAATCCCGGCTGATAATGGTGGTTACGTTACGGTCTTCGTCCCGTACACCGGAACTGGTGTCATCACGGCGCCTATCACACTTACAACCATCTCTCCTTCGGGAGGACAGCCCGGCACAGTCATCATCGAGACCCCGGTTCCTCAGACTACAGAGGCGCAAACAACTGCCGCTCCGCCTGTCACGCTCCCTCCTGACCAAAATAACTACATCACGATCTTCAGGCCTTACACTGGCACTGGAAGCATTACGGTACCTCTGACGGTCACGACCATCACGCCTTTTGGTGGGCAACCCGGAACAGTCATCATTGAGACCCCTGTGCCCGTGACTCCCACGGAGACTCAGCCGACTACCAACCCTCCTGTGACAATTCCCCCTGGCCCTACCAATTCTTACGTCACGGTCTATCAGCCATACACAGGCCCTGGCCAGATCACTGTGCCTGTCACAGTCACGACTATCCAGCCGACAAATGGGCAGCCTGGAACTATCATCATCGAGACCCCTGAGCCTCAAACTCCTACCGAGACTCAGCCTGCGCCTGTCACGATTCCGCCTGGTCCTACCAATTCTTATGTGACGGTATATCGACCTCACACAGGTACTGGTCAGATCACGGCGCCGGTCACAGTCACTACCATCCAGCCCACGAATGGGCAGCCGGGGACTATCATCATTGAAACCCCTGGCCCTCAGACGCAACCTGACACCACTTTTAGTATTCAAACCCAAGGTCGAGTAGCAATTCCTCCGGTAACCCTCCCCCCTGCTCCAGATAGCACTTACGTCACAATCTATAGGCAACATACTGGCGTTGGTCAGATCACCGCGCCAGTCACCGTCACAACCATTCAGCCAACCAACGGCCAGCCCGGCACTGTCATTATCGAAACCCCTGGCCCAGAGTCCTCCGTCGAGAACCCCACGGTGACTCTTCCTCCTGGCCCCGAGGACTCGTATGTGACAGTGTTTGTCCCGTACACCGGGACCGGGGTGATTACGCAGCCTATCACGGCCACGACGATTCCTCCTTCAGGAAGTCAGCCTGGAACTGTCATTATTGAGACGCCAGTTCAGCAAGTGGCTGCAACGTCAACGACTCCCGATATCTATGTCACAGTGTTCATCCCGTATACCGGAACTGGTGTCATCACGGCACCTATTACGCTTACAACCATCGCCCCATCGGGAGGTCAGCCGGGAACAGTCATTGTCGAGACCCCCGGTCAACAAGCTCCTCCATTGACCACCTCTGATGGGCCAAGTGCTTCGTATATCACAATCTTCCGACCTCATACGGGCACAGGCGTCATCACGGCGCCCGTGACTATTACTACGATTGAACCTTCAGGAGGTCAACCCGGCACTGTCATCATTGAGACCCCAGTCACACAGGCTCCTCCGTTCACAACAACTCCTGAGCCAGTCGATACTTGGATCACGATTTACCGAGCGTACACTGGAACAGGCCTCATCACGGCGCCTGTCACCCTCACAACTATCGCCCCCTCAGGAGGCCAGCCTGGCACGGTTATCATTGAGACCCCTGTTGTACAGCCGCCCCCGTCGACAACTTCTTCCGGACCCGAAGCCACGTACATCACTGTGTATAGACCGTATACTGGCACGGGTATCATTACGGCAGATGTAACCCTTACTACGATTGCTCCGTCAGGCGATCAACCCGGTACGGTTATCATCGAGACGCCAGTCACACAGGCGCCTCCGGTGACAACCTCTGGTCCAGCTCCCTCTTACACAACCATCTATGAGGCATATACTGGAACTGATCCTATCACAAACTGGATTACGCTCACCACTATCCCACCTAATGGAGACCAACCGGGCACGGTTATCATCGAGACCCCGACCACCCAAGAACCGCCAGTGACGACCCAAGGCCCTGCGCCGTCTTATATCACCATTTACCGGCCATATACTGGAACGGACCAGATTACCTCGTTCATCACGCTCACGACTATTGCTCCTCAAGGCGATCAGCCTGGTACAGTGATAATTGAGACCCCTGGGCCTCAGGCACCTCCTGTGACAACCCAAGGCCCTGCACCTTCGTATGTGACGATTTACCGCGCTTACACCGGAACCGGCGAGATCACCGGATTTGTCACTGTCACAACTATCGCCCCTGAAGGTGATCAGCCCGGTACGGTGATTATCGAGACTCCCGGTCCCCAAGCACCGGCAGTCACAACCTCAGGCCCCGCTCCTTCATACGTGACAATCTATCGCCCTTACACTGGGGTTGGCCAGATCACCGCCTTTATCACCGTCACGACGATCGCCCCTCAAGGTGATCAGCCGGGTACCGTCATCATCGAGACCCCTGGTCCTCCTCCACCGCCCCTGACCACTTCCGATGCCGAGCCTTCGTACATCACCATCTACAGACCTTACACTGGCACCGGCTACATCACCGCGTTTACTACGATCACAACTATTCCTCCTCAAGGAGGTGAGCCAGGTACTGTCATTATCGAGACTCCGGGTCAGGCTCCTCCGATTACGACTTCGGCTCCTCAGCCTTCCTATGTGACGGTTTATCAACCTTACACGGGCGTGGGAGAAATCACGTCGTTTATCACTTTGACGACAATTCCGCCACAAGGAGACCAGCCCGGTACGGTGATCATTGAGACCCCCGGACGGGCTCCCCCCATCACGACTTCGGGCCCTGAACCCTCCTATGTGACGATTTATCAACCTTACACGGGTGTGGGAGAAATCACATCGTTTATCACTCTGACCACAATTCCGCCGCAAGGGGATCAGCCGGGCACCGTCATCATTGAGACCCCCGGACAAGCTCCCCCCGTTACAACTTCGGGCCCTGAACCCTCGTATATTACAGTTTATGAACCGTATACTGGAACTGGCGAAATCACGAGTTTCGTGACTCTTACAACCATTCCGCCGCAAGGGGATCAACCAGGCACAGTCATCATTCAGACTCCGGGCCAGGCACCTCCAGTTACATCTGCCGTCCCAGCTCCTTCCTATGTCACGGTTTACGAACCGTATACTGGAACTGGTGAGATTACGAGTTTTGTGACCGTTGGAACTATTCCACCACAAGGGGACCAGCCAGGCACGGTGATCATCCAAACTCCGGGCCAGGCACCTCCGGTCACATCTACTAGCCCGCTGCCATCTTACATCACGATCTATCGGCCACACACTGGGTTACCCGACATTACCAGCGACGTCACTGTCACGACTATTCCACCTGAAGGAGATCAACCAGGCACTGTCATCATAGAGACACCTGGCCAAGCACCTCCTGTGACAAGTGCCGCCCCCGTGACAAGTGCTGCCCCTGCGCCGTCCTACATCACGGTTTATAGGCCACATATTGGAACGCCTCCGATTACGAGCCCTGTTACGGTGACAACTATCCCTCCTAACGGAGACCAGCCCGGCACTGTGATCGTTGAGATACCAGACCAAGCACCTCCTGTTACAACCACTGCCGAGCCTTCATACATCACGATTTACCGGCCCCATACCGGAATACCCGACATCACTAGTGATGTGACAGTTACAACTATTGCACCCAATGGTGATCAGCCCGGTACCGTCATTATTGAAACGCCAGGCCAGGCACCGCCAGTGACAACGTCTGCTGAGCTTTCCTCCACTGCCCAGCCTACATACATCACGATTTACCGGCCTCATACTGGATTGCCTGACATCACCAGTGATGTAACAGTCACAACTATTGCCCCTAATGGTGATCAACCCGGCACTGTTATTATCGAAACACCGGGTCAGGCACCTCCTGTGACAAGTGCTGCCCCCGTGACAAGCGCCCCTGCGCCTTCGTATATCACGGTGTACCGCCCCCATACTGGGATACCCGATATCACTAGCGATGTGACTGTCACGACAATCCCCCCGGATGGCGACCAGCCTGGCACAGTTATCATTGAAACCCCCGGTCAAGCACCGCCAGTGACGACGTCTGCTGAAGCTTCCTCCGTTGAGCCCTCATATATAACTGTCCATCGACCTCATACTGGGTTGCTTGATATCACCAGTGATGTCACAGTTACAACCATCCCTCCTTTTGGCGACCAGCCGGGCACAGTTATCATTGAAACTCCTGGTCAAGCACCACCAGTGACGACATCTGCTGAGCCTACCTCCGCTGAGCCCTCCTACATAACTGTCTATCGACCTCATACTGGCTTACCTGAGATTACTAGTGATGTCACGGTCACAACCATCCCTCCTTCTGGCAACCAGCCTGGAACCGTTATTATCGAGACTCCTGGTCAAGCTCCGCCGGTGACAACCTCTGCTGAACCTTCTTCTACCGAGGCTTCCTCCGCCGAGCCCTCGTATATAACTATATACCGACCTCATACTGGATTGCCCGATATCACTAGCGATGTCACCGTTACAACGATCCCTCCTTTTGGTGACCAGCCTGGAACTGTTATCATCGAGACACCCGGCCAAGCGCCGCCTATCACTACAGCTGCTCCATCCTGGACAACTATCTACGAAGCATACACTGGAACAGGCGACATCACTTCTGATATCACTATCACAACCATTCCGCCACAGGGTGACCAACCTGGTACCGTCATCATCGGGACCCCAGTCCCTCACACCCAGAGCGGCAACCCACCAGTGACGCTTCCTCCTGGAGACGATTCATACGTGACTATTTTCAGGGCTCACCTTGGACCTGATCCGATTACGGCACCAGTCACTGTCACGACGATTCCTCCTTCAGGAGGACAACCCGGAACTGTTATCATCGAAACGCCTGAGCCGGAAACCTCTGCGCCCGAGACCTCGACTGGAAACCCGCCAGTGACTCTCCCACCTGGTGACGATTCATACGTGACAATCTTTAGGCCTCATTCAGGGCCTGATAAAATCACTGCTCCAGTGACCGTCACGACCATCGCGCCATCGGGAGGTCAACCTGGCACTGTGATTATTGAAACCCCTGAACCCGAAACTTCGGCACCGGAGACTTCTGTACCAGTAACTACGACCGGAAATCCTCCTGTGACTCTTCCTCCTGGCGATGACTCATATATAACAATCTTCAGACCTCATTCGGGACCCGATAAGATCACCGCCCCTGTTACCGTGACTACCATTGCACCATCGGGCGGTCAGCCAGGCACCGTGATCATCGAAACCCCTGACCCGGAGACTTCGGTACCCGCGACTACGGCACCCGCGACTTCAGCGCCCGAGACTACGACCGGAAACCCTCCTGTTACGCTTCCTCCCGGAGATGACTCCTACGTCACCATCTTCAGAGCGCATACAGGACCCGACCCGATCACGGCTCCAATTACCGTCACGACAATTGCTCCCTCAGGCGGGCAACCTGGAACGGTTATCATTGAGACCCCTGAGCCGCAGACTCAGCCTCCTCCTGTGACCAGCGCCCCCGCGGATCTTTCGTACATTACGATCTATAGGCCATACACTGGAACCGGTACTATCACGGCGCCTATCACCGTGACCACCATCCAGCCCTCTGGTGGTGAACCCGGCACGGTCATCATTGAGACCCAGCCACCCGAGACTCAGACTTTCGGTTACGTGACAATCTACCGGCCCTACACTGGAACTGCCCCATACACCGCGCCTGTCACAGTTACAACTATCCAGCCAACCGGAGGCCAACCAGGAACTGTTATTATTGAGACCGAAACTCCCCAGAGCACAACTGCAGAGGCCACTACTGCACCACCAGGAGTGACAATTCCTCCCAGTGATGATAGCCGCAACGTGACTGTCATCAGGCCGTATCCCGGTCCTGGGTCAATCACGGCACCCATCACCAACTACATCCCACCCAGCTCAGCGGGAGAGCCTGGTACCATCCTGATCGAGACCCCGACTCCTGAGAGTACAACTGAGGAGCAGACCACAACGACAAGCCCGCCAGCAATTACGATCCCGCCCAGTGAGCCAGGGCGCAACGTCACGATCATCCGGGCCTATCCAGGCCCTGGAACCATCACGGCACCCATCACTAGCTATGAGCCTCCTGCGTCATTTGGTGAACCTGGCACAATCCTCATCGAGACTCCTGCCCCTGAGACTACAACAACCGAGGAACAGGTCACGTCAACCAGTCCACCAGCAATCACGATTCCTCCAAGTGAGCCAGGCCGCAACGTAACGGTCATCAGACCATACCCCGGTCCTGGAACGATCACAGCGCCAATTACCAGCTACGAGCCTCCTGCGTCATCGGGTGGGCCTGGTACAATTATCATTGAGACTCCTGTGCCCATTACAACAGAGGAACAGACTACCGACCAGTCGACTACAGACCAGCCGACCACGAGCCAGCCGGTTACAAGCCCACCGATTACAATTCCTCCCAGCCCTGGCAACCCTAATATTACAGTCATTCGTCAGTATCCAGGACCCGGCACTATCACAGAGCCGATCACCAGCTATGAGCCTCCAAACGGTCCTGGACAGCCCGGCACTGTTGTTATCGAGACCCCCGCACCGATTACATCAGAGGCTCAGACATCGGAGGCTCAAACTTCACTGGCTCAGACTTCACTGGCTCAAACTTCACTGGCTCAGACTTCACTGGCTCAAACTTCACTGGCTCAAACTTCAGACCTCCCAACAACAAGCCCACCTGTCACTGTCCCACCTGTCACTATTCCCCCGAGTCCTGGAAACCCCAATGTTACTGTGGTTCGCCAGTATCCTGGACCAGGGACTATCACAGAGCCGATCACCAGTTACGAGCCTCCAAACGGTCCTGGACAGCCCGGCACTGTTGTTATCGAGACTCCCGCGCCGATCACGTCAGAAGTTCAGACATCGGAGGCTCAGGCTTCGGTGGGTCAGACTTCAGAGGCTGAGACTTCAAACCTGCCAACAACAAGCCCGCCTGTCACCATCCCTCCTAGTCCTGGAAACCCCAATGTTACTGTGGTTCGCCAGTATCCTGGACCAGGAACTATTACAGCGCCTATCACTTCATACGAGCCGCCAAGCGCTCCTGGGCAGCCCGGGACGGTCATCATTGAGACCCCTGGCCCTGTTCCGGATACTTCGTCTGAAGAACAGACAACTGCCACCCCGGCCATCACGATTCCTCCAAGCCGAGGAAACCCCAACGTGACAGTTGTGCGACAATACCCCGGACCAGGGACAATCACGGCGCCTATCACGAGTTATGAGCCTCCCAGTGGTCCAGGACAACCAGGGACGGTCATTATCGAGACCCCCGCTCCTGTGACTTCAGACAGCATAACAAGCAGCAACGTTACTATCTACACTGCAGGTCCAGCTTCTCTCACAGCACCATACACAACCTACGAGGCCCCCGCAAGTCCCGGTGATCCTGGTACTATTCTCATTGAGACTCTTGTGCCGCAAACGGATGAAGGCCGCAACGTCACCATCTACAGGCCAGGCCCGTCCTCACTCACAACTCCATTTACAGAGTACAACCCCCCAGGAACTCCAGGGGACCCTGGTACTGTCATTATCGAGACACCAGCCCCAGCTTCCCAAGACGATCGAAATGTTACCATCTACACAGCTGGCCCTGATGGAATCACAGCTCCCGTCACCGAGTATAGTCCTCCTGCCTCGCCCGGCGATCCTGGTACCGTCATCATCGAGACGCCAGTGCCCCATACCCAGGATGACGGCAACGTCACTATTACCATACAAGGTCCCGATTCCATCACGGCAGCCTTTACTACATACGAGCCGCCTGCATCCCCCGGCGACCCCGGCACGGTTATCATTGAAACCCCTGGCCCAGGAAATGTCACCATCACCCGGGCAGGTCCTGAATCGCTCACAGCTCCCTTCACGACCTATGAGCCGCCGGCTTCATCGGGTGATCCTGGTACTATCGTCATTGAGACTCCAGGCCCAGGAAACGTGACGATTACTACAGAGGGACCTAGCACTCTCACTGCACCTTTCACAACCTACGAACCGCCAGGCAAGTCTGGCGACCCAGGTACAATCATCATCGAGACGCCGCCCGGAAGCAATGTGACTATCACTGAAGATGGGCCCCCTGAGATGACCGCACCATATACTACCTATGAACCACCAGGCTCTCCCGGTGATCCGGGAACCATCATCATTGAGACCCCACGGCTGAAGGCGCAGAACCGCCCTACAACTGAGCCTGCCACTGAGACACCCGTCACTATCTCTGCCCATCCGGGCAGCCCTAACGTCACCATTATCAGGGGCTGGCCTGGCACGGATGTGCACACTCTTTATGTACCGCCCACTGGAAGCGAGCCCGGAACCATCATCATCGAGACACCCACCTCACAGTCTACGACTGAGGAGCCGACAACATCTGAAGATAAGTCAACGTCCGAGATTCAGCTCACAAGTTCAAACCCTGGAGTCACGATCCCTCCTAGTTCCGTAAGCCCCAACGTAACTATCATCAGGCCGTACCCTGGTCCAGGTACCATCACCGAGCCGGTGACGAGCTACATTCCTCCTGTCTCTGGCCAGCCAGGAACCATCATTATCGAGACGCAGCAGGAGACTCAGACAGCAGCGGTTACAACCCAGAACCCGGAGATCACTCTGCCTCCTACTTCGGCTAGCCCTAATGTCACCATCATCAGGCCTTATCCCGGGCCAGGCTCAATCACTGAACCTATTACCAGTTATATCCCTCCGATCTCGGGTCAGCCTGGAACTGTTATCATTGAGACCCAGACGTCTGAGACGACAACCGAGGCTCCCACAACCCAGCCACCGTCGACTAGCCACGACTCAGCCATCACGATTCCTGCTCACTCCGGTAGTCCGAATGTGACTATCTTCAGACAATATGATGGTCCTGGAACAATCACGGTGCCCATCACTAGGTACATCGCGCCGACTGCTTCCGACGGACCTGGCACTATCCTCATTGAGACCCCGGCCCCTGTGACTACTAGCGAAGAGTCTAGCAGTTTGCCCGAAAGCATTCCGCCTACCACAGTTGATGCAACCTCGTCGACGAGCCATTCTGCTGCCCTCACCATCCTTCCGGGCGACCAGAACGACCACGTCACTATTGTTCAGCCCAACACCAAGTACGCCGGCGTCACGGACAATGTCACCGATATCGTTCCCCCGACCAGCGGAAATCCAGGAACCCATGTCATCTACACGCCCCTGGACACGACTACAGATGCAACCGCCCACGTTCAAGGCACCTCGAACTACGTCACCCACTTCCAGACGATTACTATTCCCGGTGATCCAGCTACACGCACAAGCAACACTGTGGGTTCTAATGTGGACGCTGCCACTACCGGTACAGAGACCAACGTCATTGTCATCCCGCCATCTGGCACCGCTCCGGGAACTGTTCTCATTCAGACCAGTGTCTACTTGGATCAAACATTGGCCCGCCACGGAAACGTAACCATCACTCGCGCTGGCCCCAGTGGTGTCACTACCCCGTTCACTACTTATGAGGCACCGGCACAGGAAACTGACCCCGGTACCATCATCATCGAGACGCCCGACTATAATGTCACAATTACTCGTGCGGCTCCCTCCACCATTACAACCACATTCACTACTTACGAGCCCCCTGCGTCTGTCGGAGATCCCGGCACAGTCATTGTTGAGACTCCAGACTATAACGTCACTATTACAAGAGAAGCACCAGACTCAATCACCACGCTCTTTACCACCTACGAGCCGCCAGGAACTCCTGGTGACCCAGGAACAGTTATCGTTGAGACGCCCAATGGGGACTACAATGTAACCATCACGCAGGCCGCCCCTCCTTCGATCACAACTCCGTTCACTACCTACTTCCCGCCCGGTTTAGCGGGCGATCCGGGAACCGTCATTATCGAGACGCCGGATTATAACGTCACTATCACTAGGGAAGCTCCAGCTTCTATCACAACTGTCTTTACCACCTACTCGCCGCCAGGATCTCCTGGTGATCCAGGCACCGTCATCGTCGAAACGCCCAACGGCGACTACAACGTGACGATTACAAGAACAGCTCCTGCTTCCATTACAACACCCTTTACAACTTATTCACCTCCAGGTACGCCAGGTGATCCCGGCACGGTTATTGTTGAGATTCCGGATTACAACGTAACCATAACACGAGCGGCTCCTTTAACTATTACCACGCCGTTCACAACCTATGAGCCTCCGGGAGCACCTGGAGATCCTGGTACTGTCATTATCGAAACTCCCGATTACAACGTCACGATTACTAGAGCAGCTCCTTTAACGGTGACTACTCCGTTCACGACCTATGAGCCCCCAGGAAATCCAGGTGACCCCGGCACTGTCATTATCGAGACTCCAGACTACAACGTCACCGTCACTCGGCCTGGTCCCAGTTCCTTTACCACGTACTCGCCACCGGCTTCAGCGGGTGATCCAGGCACCGTCATCATCGAAATACCATCTGCCGAGCCTACCACTGATTCAGGTCGCAACGTGACCATTACTCGGGAGGCTACCAACTCGATCACTGAAGCATTCACCACCTATCAGCCTCCTGGATCCCCTGGAGATCCCGGTACATTCATCATCGAGACACCCAACGTCCGAGTTGCGGGCCAACCTACAACAACAACCGAAGATCCAGGTCGCAACGTGACCATCTACACTGCAGGCCCGCACTCTCTCACAGGTCGCGTCACCTCCTACGATCCTCCTGCAACTCGAGGCGATCCCGGCACGGTCATCATCGAAACTCCAGGCCCAGCAGACCCGAGCAACGTGACCATCGTGACGGTCGTCAGCACCATCACGAGGCCTTTCACGACCTACTCGCCGCCTGGAGCTACCGGCGATCCTGGTACCGTTTTCATCGAGTTACCCCCTGACCACAATATCACCTTTACAACCGAGGTCGAGACGATTACGGAGCCGTTTACGACTTACTCGCCCCCTGGAGCATCAGGCGACCCCGGCACCGTTATCATTGAGCTGCCCCCTGAGCGCAACGTAACCATCACTGAGGAGGTCAGCGCCATCACTGAGGCTTACACGACTTACTCACCTCCCGGAAGGCAAGGCGACCCCGGCACAGTTATCGTCGAATTGCCCCCTGATCACAATGTCACTTTTACGACCATGGTCGAAACGATCACGGCACCCTACACGACTTACTCACCACCGGCTAGGAAGGGAGATCCTGGTACAGTTATCGTTGAATTACCACCCGATCACAATGTTACCTATACAACCCAGATCGCAACGATTACGGAGCCTTACACAACATACTCGCCGCCAGCTCGGCAGGGCGACCCCGGTACAATTATCATCGAGCTTCCACCTGATCATAATGTGACCTTTACGACTGAAATCGAAACTATTACGGAGCCCTACACGACATACTCGCCACCAGCTAGGAAAGGTGATCCTGGTACCGTTATTATTGAGCTTCCACCCGATCACAATGTGACCTCCACCACCGTGATTGAGACGATAACAGAGCCGTATACAACCTATTCGCCTCCTGCTAGGAAGGGCGACGCCGGTACGATTATCGTTGAATTACCACCCGATCATAATGTTACCCTCACGACTGTGATCGAGACGATAACCGAACCTTATACAACTTATTCCCCCCCTGCTCAGAAGGGCGATGCTGGTACCGTTATCGTTGAGCTGCCACCCGATCATAATGTGACCTCCACGACCGTCATTGAGACGATAACGGAGCCATATACAACCTATTCGCCTCCTGCTAGGAAGGGTGATCCAGGAACCATCATCATCGAACTTCCCCCTGACCATAATGTCACCTACACGACCGAGGTTGAGACGATAACTGAACCCTACACAACGTTTTCACCTCCCGCTCGTAAGGGTGATCCGGGGACTATCATTGTGGAACTTCCCCCTGACCATAATGTGACCTCCACAGCCGTGGTCCAGACGATAACGGAACCGTATACGACCTTTTTACCCCCTGCCAGGAAGGGCGATCCAGGAACCGTCATTGTTGAACTCCCCCCTGACCACAACGTTACCTACACAACCGAGGTTGAAACGCTAACCGCACCTTATACAACCTTCTCACCTCCAGCTAGAAAGGGCGACCCGGGAACCATCATCATCGAGCTCCCGCCAGACCGGAACGTCACCATCACGGAGGTGGTCAGCACACTCACCGAGGCCTACACTACGTATTCAGCCCCCGCGAGACAGGGGGATCCAGGAACGGTCATCATCGAGCTTCCGCCAGACCGGAACATCACCGTCACGGAGGAAGTCAGCACAATCACGGAGGCTTACACAGCCTATTCGCCAGCCGGCAAGAAGGGGGATCCAGGAACTATCATCGTGGAATTCCCGCCCGATCGCAACATCACGGTTACAGAAGAAGTCAGCACGATCACGGCCGTCTACACAACCTATTCACCTCCCGCGAGGAAAGGAGATCCTGGCACTGTCATCATCGAGCTCCCGCCTGATCGAAACGTGACCGTCACAGAGCAAGTCGGCACTATCACAGCCATCTACACGACCTATGCTCCGCCGGCCAACAGGGGCGACCCGGGAACCGTCATTATCGAGATGCCCCCTGACCGCAACGTCACCGTCACAGAAGAGGTCAGTACCATCACGGAGGCTTACACAACCTATACGCCGCCAGCCAACCCCGGCGACCCTGGCACCGTTGTCGTCGAGTTGCCTCCGGACCGCAACGTCACCAGCGCGACGATCGTCAGTACCATTACGGCCCCCTTCACGGCCTTCTCGCCGCCTGCGAACCGCGGAGATCCAGGCACGGTCTGGATCGAGCTACCTCCCGACCACAACGTCACCATCACCACGGAAATCGATACGCTCACGGCTCCCGTCACGGCCTATTCGTCGCCCGCCAACCGTGGTGACCCTGGCACCGTCTGGATCGAGATGCCTCCGGATCGCAACGTCACTTCGGTCACGGTTATCAGCACGCTCACGGAGGCATATACGGCCTACTCTGCACCGGCAAACCAAGGTGACCCAGGCACAGTTTGGATCGAGCTACCTCCTGACCACAACGTAACCTTGACAACTGAAATTGACACCCTGACGACTCCCTTCACAGTGTATTCGGCACCTGCGAAGCAAGGCGATGCGGGCACTGTCTGGATCGAATTGCCTCCGGACCGTAATGTCACCTCCGTCACGGTTATCAGCACCCTCACACACGCATATACAACCTACTCGGCGCCAGCGAACCAAGGTGACCCAGGCACGGTTTGGATCGAGCTGCCTCCTGACCATAATGTAACCCTAACGACGGAAATCGACTCCCTCACAACGCCCGTCACTGTCTATTCAGCCCCTGCGAACCAAGGCGATGCCGGTACCGTTTGGGTCGAGATGCCCCCCGATCGCAATGTGACTATTACCACCGACGGCCCCAGCACGCTCACGGACTTCTACACCACATACTCGCCGCCAGGACAGCCAGGAGATCCCGGCACCGTCATCATCGAGATACCTCCTGATCGTAATGTCACCATCACAACCGACGGGCCTAGCACCCTGACCGACTTCTACACCACCTACTCGCCGCCAGCTAGGAAAGGTGACCCCGGCACCGTTATCATTGAGTCGCCTCCGGACCGCAATGTCACTATCACAACCCCAGGACCCAGCACTCTCACCGGTTTCTACACCACGTACTCACCTCCCGCCAGGAAGGGAGATCCCGGAACTGTCATTATCGAGACGCCTCCCGACCGCAACGTAACTATCACAACGGAGGGCCCGAGTACACTCACAGATTTCTACACCACCTACTCCCCTCCTGGACAACCAGGAGACCCCGGCACAGTCATTATCGAAACGCCTCCGGACCGCAACGTCACCATCACGACGCCCGGTCCCAGCACCCTCACGGGATACTACACGACGTTCTCTCCCCCCGCGAGGAAGGGAGACGCCGGCACAGTCATTATCGAATCACCCCCCGACCGCAACGTCACCATCACCACCCAGGGCCCGAGTACCCTCACGGGCCCGTACACGACGTACTCGCCGCCCGGGTCCCCAGGCGACCCGGGCACCGTCATTGTCGAAACGCCGCCAGGTCGCAACGTCACCGTCACCACAAACGGTGGAAGCACAATCACCGGTCCAGTCACTACTTATATACCGCCAACTTCGCCAGGCCAACCCGGCACCATCCTCATTGCTACCCCAGCAGCCAGAGTTCCTACGACAACAAGTACAACGACGAGCACCACGGCGTCTTCCACGACATCATCGACCACCTCATCTTCTTTGTCTACATCCACATCGACAACGAGCTCATCGACAACGAGCTCATCGACAACAAGCTCATCCAGCAGCAGCTCAACGTCTCGTTCATCAACCACTTCCACATCTAGTTCTTCAACTAGCTCTTCGACCACGTCAAGCCCATCAACTTCAACGACGAGCACAAGCACATCTCATTCGTCTACCACACCAAGTTCATCAACTTCAACGACAAGCTCAACCACATCGAGCTCAACTACAAGCTCAACAACGTCAAGCTCGTCAACTTCACCGTCAAGCACATCCCGTTCATCTACTACGTCAAGTTCATCAACTTCAACATCGAGCTCAACCACATCGAGCTCAACTACGTCAAGCTCAACTACATCAAGCTCGTCGACTTCAAGCACAAGCACATCTCATTCATCCACCACTTCGAGTTCATCAACTTCGACGACGAGCTCAAGCTCTTCAAGCTCGTCAACTTCATCGTCAAGCACAAGCACATCTCGCTCAACCAGCACAACTAGCAGTTCTTCAACAACATCTTCTTCGACAACATCATCATCATCCACAACCACATCTTCTTCAACAACCTCTCGTTCATCCACAAGTTCTACATCAACTTCAACCACAACATCATCCACATCTACGTCTTCCTCTTCCTCGACGACTTCTCGTCCATCCACAACGTCATCCACAACGGTTTCCTCAATTACGTCGAAACCTACATCCAGCTCCAGCACGACATCCAGCTCGACAACGACCTACCCGGCGCAAGCTACCCAGGCCTTCAGCTGCGACGTCTATGGCTACCTCATCCAGAAGACTTCCCTGTACCGCGTCGAGATCACGACCGGCAAGACCACCCTGATCAAGTCCGGCATCGGCCCCGGCGGCTGGATCAACGGAGCGGGCTACAACCGCTACGACGACTTCATCTACGCCATGGTGATGGACAACACCGGGTCCCAGCTCATCCGCATCGGCGGCGACGGCGGCTGGACGCTGCTCTCGGCCCGCGTCACCAACCGCAACGTCATCATGGGCGACATCGACAACCAGGGCCGGTTCTGGTTCTCCGACACGGGCCGGCCCTGGTGGGCCATCGACCTCTACCCGGGCTCGTCCACGTACGGCCAGATCGTGCTGAGCGGCACGGCGACCCACGACGACTCCATGGCCGACTGGGCCTTTGTCCCCGGCGGCGGCGACTACATGTACTCGGTCCAGTTCACGTCCACCTCGTCGACGCTGGTCCGCTTCAGCCGCACCACCTACACGTGGCAGACCATCCAGGCCTACGGCAACATCACGGGCGACAACGTCTGGGGCGCCCTCTACGCCGACGCCGCCGGCAACCTGTACGGGTCCGAGAACAGCAGCGGCAACATCTACAAGTTCCCCATCGCGCCCACGATCGGGTCGCCCAAGTTCCTGGCGACGGGTCCTTCGTCGAGCTGGAACGACGGAGCCAGGTGTATTGACAGCGAGTCTCTTCAGACCTGAGGCGGGTTTCCATCGCGCTCGGGCATTTTTCCTATGTCTCTGCATCATGTATCATAGCAATCGTTAAAACTCCCAAGAGTCTGTTGACAAAGAAATTGATCTTGTTTATGTTCTTTGCTGTTTAACATGGTATCTATCGACGGTCATCTCTGTGAAATGTGCGCTCTGCATCAAAGGCCAACCAACAAGACCCATGTCGAGACGCCCCTCAAGGGCATCTTTTACTGGAAACATGTGGACGTATGCGGGCAGCTACGAGGAGGAAATGGTGGAGGCATGAGGGGAGGCATTCTCGTTGACGGGAACTGGTCGCTACAAATGCCCGTCCCTCTTGACACGCAGGCATTGTCCATCCCCAGGTTGACATCGTGCCCAACGAAGGGCATCTGGCACAGCATAGGGTCAAGGCATTTTTCATTAAAACTAGCCTCTCGCATCTACCTCGGATGACATGGGTCGCTTTGAATCTTATCTTGCCCGGTAGCCTTTGGCTCCCCTGCGGCATGTTTCCCTCGCTCATTTTCGGCGTCTGCGTCCCCTCAAGCGCCCGCCCTTTTCCCCCGGCTGATCAGCTTTTTCCTCCGGCCTTCGTTCGAAATTCTCAAGAATGAGTTTGGACCAGCTTGGCAAAGAATGGGAGAGGGAAAGGTACTTGGGTTGACGACCCGTCCAAGCAAAGTGCCAATCATCAGAGTCCGTCCATTGACAGCGCTCCTCAAACAATTTGTCGACATCCAAGAATTCGCCCGGGTGGAAGTTGCACCGGATAATTGAAGTTTGGTTGACCAAGTGCTCCAGAGCCTGCGGCAGAAGGACGTTTACCCATGGGTGATGGAGAACGGGTTTGCCACTCCACCGGTACACAAGACGCTGGTCGATACATCTCCTAGATGTCAACTCAAACGCAACAGCCCCGTGGATGACCTGCTGGAATAGCTCCGAGCTGAGATTGACTGCGGGCTCGCCATCGAGGATGAGATGGAAGGAATTGGCAGGCATACCGGCATCCATCACATGCAGGGCTTCGGAGAGCCAGTCGCCAATAGCGCCTTCGGTCGAATGAGTGCTGAACCGATCCCCACGTCCTTGTAGGTCATCTTCCAGGTCTTTCAAATCCGTGAACTCCGGAGTCATATTCCTCTGAAGAATATTTCCCCATAGGCTGACACGGCGCTCGACTCGTAATTGGAGATTCTCTTTGCAAAATGGGATCAGGCCTTGGGCGTGGCACTCTGGGTGTCCCACCGAGAGATGGTCCTCGTGCAGTATGATGTTGCGCAGTTGGAGGCGTTTGCCTACGGGGAGGTGCTGGAGGAACCGTATGGCAACGGCGGCTGCGGAAAAGCGGAATTTTTCGCGGCGGTCCTTTTTCCGGTGCCTCCTCAAGCGGTCGTCATCGTCATACTCAGACTCCGAGTAGTTCCATTGCTGGAGATACGTCCATATTTCCCGGTCTTGCAACAGATCTCCCACCATCGCAAGGTCGGACTGTGAGGGCATGGCCCACAGGTCAAACCGAAGCTTGTCGAATTCGTCGGGCCGGTAATAAGTTCCCCAGCCTAGCTCGCGGCGGATCAGGTTGATGAACCTCGACTTCTGTGCCTGCCTGACAAGCCTCAAACTGTATGTGACAGCCTCTCGAACCATTGAATCGATTTCGTGAAATTCCCTCCACTGAGTACCCACCCTCCGGGCGCTCAAGATGCCGGGGTTGCCAGACTCAGGGAAGTAACCCCTTCTCACATAGTCCCGATAGGACTTGGCTCTTCCAGATGGAATGTCTCCCCAGTCCTTGACACAGCTTTCCAGCATGGGTGCAAATCGAGGAAAACGGAGCTCGATTTCAGAGTACATTTCCGGGGTTATGAATTGGCCGAGGCGAAGCAGAAAGTCGGTCTCCAGATAGTAGTACAGTGAAGTCAAATACTCGAAGCGGCCGGCCGAAGGGCTCCAATCTTGATGGTGGGCGGTTGTGAAGGAAATAGTATTGAGGGTCAGCGGGAGACCTTTGGTCTCGGAGGCGATCAGGCGACAGGTGTACATGAGGGAGAAGTCAATGGGCTGGCCGTCAGAGGTGGTGAGCTTGCCGTTATCGGGGATCGGGTTGCACACGTAGCCGCCATCGAGCCGGAAGTAGGCGCAGTATATCTGGTAGCGGAGGTCATAAGGCAGGTCGACGAGGTACGACGTCTGAGGAGGCATGGCGACAAAGGAGCGTCGACGGATGTCTGAGGGAAGTTGATAATGGATCTTTCAAGCGGCAAGTCTTTATGAAGGAATAACCAAGGCAGGTGCTATGTCGAGTCCGTGGTTGCTCTCGGGGTGGTGTGCCGGACCTCCGGTGGGGCACGAGGCGACCTCGAGACTTTATAGGCTGAGATGCGACGCTGATGCCCGGCGTGAATCACACCGAGACGGCCCAGCAGTCACAGCGCAACGCACTTGCAAAACTCAAACCCAAACCCACGCCCCTGCCGCAACAATCCATTCCCATTGCAGCTGACGGTTACTGGAGCACGGGAAGGCAGGCAGTAGAGCACGGCAAAAAATGCAGCGTTTTTTTTTTTTACGGGGCATCGTAATTCATTGCTATTATAAGTCT